>JAOEHV020497347.1:0-21852 GCA_025447995.2 Isaurus tuberculatus
TCGTGCGTCTGTACTCTAATAGATCATAGGTGAGAACCAATCAAAACGCGAGAATAACTTGGCTTATTATATAATTAGAGATAGCAAGAAAATAGAAAATTCCTTTTCTAAACAGTTTGTCCTGCAACAAGCAACTGCCACTAATCAGAAATACAAAAGAAAGAGAAAAGTAAAACATTCGTCTTCAAAACAGTGTGCCAGCCTTCAGAATCTGTCATCAATTGGAGATACACTACACTCATTTCAAAGTAGAATTTTAGTCTTTTCAATCGAATCAGCGCATCAAATTCCGCTGTCAAGCACATAGTTACCAAATTCCGTCCAGCAATTCTTTCAGTAAACAAATTGATGTTTCGAAACAACAGAAAAAAAAAATCATTTTTAAAATGAAAAAAAACCCTAAGATCTGCAAAACAATATATTATATTATACTCCTTTACAAAAAACCGGTTTTTCAATAAATCCCAGGCCTTGAGCGGAAAAATCGAAAATACCAACGAAATTCTAAGTGTTTCATCTTATTTGCCCGTAGCTATTTAATTGTGAAAATTAAAATGACCTTTTCTTAGGGAGTTAGAAACATTTTAAAAAAGAAACATAAGCACTACAGTCTCACCTGGTGGCCGTGGACAGTTGATTCTAAAGAAATGATTGTTACCCCAGAGTATTCTATCACCGTTTCGCAGTAAGGTCTTCTCTTGGACAACCTTGCCATTTACACATGTACTGTAAAATATAGAATTTCTTAGAGTTATAGTCACTCCAAAATCCATTGATGTACATACATGTATATATAGAGCAAATGCTTTTGAGCACTCTAAGGATTGGGTGGAGAGTTTCTTAAAGAAACGTTCAATGTTTGCATTATGGATTGCTCACTGCTCGCAGTTTGAGCACTCTTGTGACTCCACAATGCAGTCCTGCAATGTGTAACCGTACATCGTGTGCCCAAGTTCACGAGCTGCCATAAAGCCATTATGGTGGTAACCGGGAGGGTACATTGTATACATTTGCATATTATGCTCGAGCGAATGCTTTTGAGCACTCTAAGGATTGGGGGGAGAGTTTCTTAAAGAAATGTTCACTGTTTGCATTATGCATTGCTCAATGCTCGCAGTTTGAGCACTCTTGTGACTCCACAATGCAATCCTACAATGTGTAACCGTACATCATGTGCCCAAGTCCACGAGCTGCCATAAAGCCATTATGGTGGTAACCGGGAGGGTACATTGTATACTTTTGTATTTGTATATATATAATTTGTAAGACCTCTGAAGAAGGCCGAAGCCGAAACGCGTTGGGTCAATAAAACATTAAACATGTATTGTGTGTTTATCACTCGGTCGTATTTCAAAATTTTTTGCATCACTTCTTTGTATATAGATGTGTCGTGTGCTGCTATTTTTAATTAACTTTTTAAAAGTTATTCAGTGAGTAATTGATATCAGCATGAAGCTCATTTTGGTTTCGGAGATTAGAGTTTTGCCTAATCAAAAAAAAACCTACAAAACCAACTCACTTTGCATGAGGAAATGGTGTGACGAAGACTTCATTATCTTCAATATCAAGTCTGGCATGCTCTGGGAGGATTCCAAGTCCACTTAACTGAATCCCCTACAAAATAAAATGACTAACGTAAGTCACACAGATAGATTTAATAATCAAAGGTTATCTTTGTTAAGCACGTGCAGCAAAGGCCAACATCGCATCCTCTAATTCTGAAACAAGGTTTGAAATTTAAAATTATTCCCAATCGCGAATGGCGATTAATTTGCTTCCGGCAAGCAGAAATTGTGAAAATGTCACCAAACTGGTAAGAGTGAATAAAAGCCTTTTTTACTCACATACATACCAGTTAATCTGCTCCCAACAGCTGAAGCTTCATAGCTCAGTTGGTATGAGCGTTGCACCGGTATCGCAGAGGTCACGGTTTAAATCCTGGTGAAGACTGAGATTTTGTACTGGCTTCTCTTTTGAACTTGTTTAAATTGCTTATAATACTATAACTGCGAAGAACCTTCATGACATAGATAACAGTCAAAGCTAAAAGAGAGATTAGATTGCTCAACTGAAACGAAGCTAACTGAAAAGTTTATTAGGCCTTCAGTCCTAAAGGCCCTGCTACACGCAATGACACTGTGTTGCAAATTGCTGACAAAATTGCGCGTGTAACATCTCTCTGTGCAATTGGATACGCAACGTTGCAAGTTGCGGAAAAAGTTGAGCAATCTTCTACTTTTTGCAACGTTGCAAAGCCAGTTGCAGGGTGTAACATGTACTGGGCAACCTGTTTTGCAATGCCAATGTCGCAATCAAGGTGAAAAGCCAATCAATTCTATTCATAAACATGACGACGCGCACGCTGGACAAATCCAAAATGGCGGAAGAAGTCAAGAAGGACGGGAAGCTGACAGAAAATGACAAAATATATTTGTTAATGTGTCTGAAAGAACGACCATGTCTGTGGAAAAGTGGGAATTGGAAGAGGCAGAAACAACAAAATGCAAACGAAGAACTTTGCGAAAAGTTCAATGTGTCAGCAGTGTCGCAGGCAACGAACGAGATCATTGCGAGTTGCGAAAAAAATTGCCCTCGTCTGACATCTCACAGCAACTTGCAATTTTTCGTTATCATCAGCATTGCATTGCAAGTTGCTGAAAAAATTGCCTCGTGTAACACGGCCTTAAGCAACAACGTAGATTTGAAAAAAAACGTGTATACCATACATTTCTTGTAGATTCACTTCTAACGTACGAATAAGTTTTGTTGTTTTTGTTCTGAAAATTATTTACCTGAGTATGAGGGGCGTCTGGTTTACCAACAAGGGTGTGGTCCTGTAACAGAGGGGAAAAGATTACTAGAAGGCTCGATTATATTGTGTATAACCTTCAAAGCAGTGGGTTTTTTTTACACAAACAGTTAAGAGTCAAAAATAGAATCTAAGTCTGATGGAAACCTAGACAAATATAAGCTGTAAGCAAAAGCGAAATTAAAATGAATGAATGAAAAACTGAATGAATAAAATGAATGTGAGAATGAGTGAATGAATGAATGAATGAATGAATGGATAGATGGATAAATGGATGGATTGAATGATGGATGGATGGGTGGGTGGACGGAAGAATGGGTGGATGGATGAATGGATATATGAATGGGGATCGAATGATGGATGGATGGACGGATGGACGGATGGGTGGGTGGATGGATGGATGGATGGATGGATGGATGGATGGATGGATGGATGGATGGACGGACGGACGGATGGGTGGATGGATGTACGGACAGATTGATGGATGAATGAATGATAAATGAATCGATGATTGAAGTAAATGAATAAACACCTCTTATTGATACAAAGGAGGTGAATGCCAAACCTATTTAGCTCACCTTCAAATAATAAACCAGAAGCTCGTTCATTGCAGGGTCAGCGTTAAGATTTACTAAATAGAATTTTCCTTTTTCTACAGCAATACCAGATGACTGAACGGAAATCCCCATCTCCTCTAGGGCTTTATGTCTCTCCTGCAAATCAGTTAAAACGTAACACATATCAGCAGCAGTTAGGAAAAGATATTTCAAGTTCGAACAAGAAGTTTTTCCATGCCTTAAAAAATACAGCCAACAGAAGCCTGGTATAACAAACTGACGCCCAAACCGTGTGCGCACGTTCCGAAATAGCTTAAAAACTGTCGAATAAAATAATCTTTTGAAATTTTTTTAACAACTACAATAAAACTGTGTTGCAACTATCAGAAAACACAAACGTTTTCGTTGCAAACGTCTTAAAAATTCTTCAAATAAACGCTAGATAGTCCTCGTTGTCGATATCAGCCCGAATGTGTCTCCATGATAAAAACTGTTTGCAAAATTTTATAAAATTTAGATTCGTCAGAGCTCGGCCCAGCTTAAAACATCACCCGACAAACCGCAGTTTATTTTTTGCTCTCGGTGAAGGAAATAGTTAAGTCGCCTAAAGAGTGTGTATAAAGAAAACAAAAGTGACATGTGGAACAGACCAAAGTATTCGACCAGAAAGCATTGCATGTTTACTATTAATAATGTCCGTGGGCCAAATAGTAAACGCCGCCTGGTTAGCCTAGTTGGTAAGGTGCCAGTCTATCGAGTGGAAGGCTCGGGTTCGATTCCCAGCCGAACCAACACTCAGGAAAAACCCGAGGATGGTACTGTTTTTGTTCTAACATCTGAAAATGGTTAGACCCTCGCGTCTTCTCGGATAAGGACGTTCAACTGTAGGTCCAGTCTCCTGACACTCTATTGGAGAACCAACACACTAGTCGAAAAGAGAAGGATAAAGATTCCGGTACTGCGGTCTTTCTGTTTTGAACACTGAGGGCTTTTAATATTTGTTATACGAGTGAGCCGCTGTAGCGAGCTATCTAAGACCCTCTATTGTTGAACTCTGTATTCACTTGGAATGTGAACCTGAAAAGCCCCATGGAGGAGGTTTCAAAATAAAATTGAATTAGTTTTCATCTCCCGACCCCGTATAAACGCGTATACCATTCAATCAAACAATCAACTATATCTAACGGGGTAAAAACACTCAGGGTTGTCAATACGATTTAAAGTTGGCAGAGATATTCTGAAAGTAGATGGCTCCAGGGGCCAGAGACCCCCACATAGGCTTTTTTCCCCGCTTAACTCCGCCCATTTACAACTGGCGAAAACGTTCAAGTAGCCGGCGATATCGCCGGTCGCCAGCACTTATTGACAACTCTGAACATTTGACAGCACATTACTGAAAAGATAAAGATCTTACAAAGAAGCTGAACCCCTAAAAAATTTTTTTTCATGTTCAACTATATCTTTTGGGATTCTAAAAACATTGATTTTCCATTTACATTAATGTCTACGTACCTGCATGATTTGCTCGGTTTGTTTCTCTTTCTGTTCCCAGGACATGGTGCATTCCTTCATCAACTTCTCGTTCTCTGACAACATTTCCTCAATTTCAACTGTTTCTTTGGTTCCTGTCGGTTTCTCGGCAATTTTCTCCTTAAGAAGTGCCTTTAACATCTCAACCTCTTCGCGCAGCTCTCGAATAATCTGCAAATAATCGGTCGATTTAAGTCATTTCCAAGCAATAAAGTTTGTTAATCCTTGACCTACTAAATTCAGGTCACATACAACTTTTGAGTCAAGAATTCAAGAACTTTCCAGAAAATCAAGTCAAAGTTTTCCAACTTTTTGGGAAAGTTAAACCTCCGTCCAAGCAAAGCTTCGCTGTTTTTTCATGACTATATGTTTTGGGCATTCACCTTGATCAACAAAAATTATCAACCATTGACGGGATATTCAAATGTTACTGTTTTTTATGCACCTCTTCGGAGGCTAAAGGGAAACATATTTTTCGATCTTAAACAAACCTCAAAATAAAAAAGGCTTTTCAAGGATCATATTAAATTTAGTACTTTCAAGGCCTTGACTTCGAATTCTTCAAAACTCAAAGATTTTCAAGGATTTTCAGAACGAGCGCGAATCCTGTTCATAGTTCTCTGCTTTTGTTGGTCTGGGTGCTTTCTTGTTATGCTAAACTTTCTGCCCCAAAATGGAGAAAAGTGACACAATTTTAATTTCTTCCCTTGAGTTTTCAAGAACTACCTTAGAACAGGGCCCTTTTAGAGTACCAAAACGTAAATTTTCTTAAGAATTCAAAATGCTTTTTTGAACATTTACTATTTTTTCTTACCCTCGCATTTGGATCTTCATTGATAACAGCGTGATTGACAATGCGCTTTGCCCTGTCCGCATACCGTAATGTTGATAGAGTTTCCTCATGATTGTCTGATGACGGACTGACTGTCGCAACCATAACTGTTCTGCTGTTACCACCAAGGTTATCCTAACAGACATAACGTATGGTTAATTACTTGATTTCTTTAATTAGATCCTGCGTTAATCAGTGCATAATGTAAAAACTTTTAACCATTGTTGACATTGCTTGTATCATTTTGATGACTCCACCACCCTTGCAATGCAAATTTAACCCATTTTTTGGAACAAAGACAGATAACCCGACCCTTCCGAATTTTGGTGGAATCACCCTGTTGTTACCAAATTTTCCCGATTTTCACACAATTGTCGAAAACAGTAAAGAAATTCTTCTTTTTTTGCATAAATTGCTAGTATGTCATGTTCTTATTATCTAAAATATCTGATTTTAATCGAGCGAAAACTTTTTTATGTGTTATTTTCAACGGTATGAAAATTCAAAATCTGTGCTTTGTTTTGTCTCCATTTTCCCTCAGCCAAAAGCTCAGATTTCACAGGTTATGACATAGCCAGTGGTTCCAAGCGTTTGACTGTTATGAGGGACAAGAAGAAAAAGACGGGAGGTTAAAATTATTTTTCAGCCAGAGGCAAAAATGTCCGACATGATTGCAAGGTCCAAGAAAGTGAAGTAAGAGCCAAAACAACGCCGCTTTGGAACCATTTGCTACGTCATCAGACCCCAATGCGTCACCAGTCTCCGGAGACATCATTTAAGCCTTTTTAGCAACTTTGAGGGGTAAAAAAACGAATTTCTAACCTCTTTACCTATTTTTCATTACGCATTGCGGAATCAGGGTGTTTCAAACTAGCAGTTTATGCAAAAAAAAAATATCCGTATGCACTTTAAAGCGAAAAAAAGATTAATTGATAAATAGATGTACATTGTATACTTTAAAAAAGACAAAGATCTAAGCTTTGTTACGCAATGTGCAATGCAGTCTGGGATGGATAACGAGAATGGCACTACTTTTGCCACGTGATTGATTGGTCGATCGCCTGAATTTAGATTCAAATTTCTAATTCATGAATTGATATGAAGAAACTGTGGATAAAAACCATTGAAATCTTTTAGCATGTTATGACATCTCTGCTTTATCAAAATATTCAAAAGCAACAAACCTTCAATAACCACGTTAGAACAGAGTCTCTGTAAGGGACAAAGGTGCCTTTTTTCTGCTTTCCAGCACTCTAGAATAAAACATTTGATTTGATTGAGCTGCTTGAGTTGAAAGCAGGTATTTATTTATTTGTGAAAGAAAGTGATTTGAGATGGTAACGCCATGAGAGGCGAGGACAATGAAGGTGTTGATACAGCAATCAAGATTGGTGTTGAACAAAGAAAAGGAAGGGGAAAGCCTCTGATGATATTGAGAGAAAAGATGAAGAAAGAAACTCTCAAGATTTGATTGAAAAAAGATGCAAAGGATTTTGACTTCTGAACTCTAGTAGGTTACACAAAATACATAAATATTCAGATCAACTGTAAACTGATTTTCACCTGATCTGCAAGACTTGAGATTACTTGACCTAAGGTTGTAAGCGACCTGTCAAAATCCAAAACAAATAAATTACAATAATAGTTACCAAAGGACTAGATAACAAAAAAAAACTCTTCATTCTATGTAGCTGACATATTTCGGCAGCATCTACTCCCATCATCAGAATGATAGTGAGTTTAGATCTAACAATATACTTAAATACAGATATCTTATAATGGAATAATGAGCACATACTGATCTTGGAATTAAACAAAAGTTGAGACTAGAATGGCCAAGACAATAATTAGTTTCAAGTATCAATTACTTACAGCCACTTATATGGGCATTAAAGCAACGTAGGTAGTGGACAATACCCCTATAAATCTACCATAAATAAAAATGAGCCTGATTTTAGCAGCCGTGGACAAACGTTTTCGCCTTACTCGGGGTTGGAATCTCTGCAAAGAACAAGGACGTCAAATTCGCGGGTTCTTCTTTTCTTCAAATTTCTTATACTCAACGCGACCGACGATTTTCGAAAAGTGCAAACTAGTGCGTAGCAAAGCACGATGGTTCTTAACATAGGGCATAAACAAAAGAACAGAAAATCTTTATATGGGATTAACGAGATTTCCGTTTATTCAATTAATAACTATCTTTTACAGTCATTTTCCTTTATTCTTTGTCCCTATACTAGACACCCTCCCCTATGTTGATCAACGTAAACTAAATATCACTTTAGAAATCCCAATTTCTTAGCATTTCATTTGCTCCGACGAAGGGCAAACGCTTGAAACTTTAGCTTCTGACTCTACTGACGACGATGAAGAAACATTTCAACCTAGGGTTGATTAAATAACCAAATTACTTACAAAACATCAAAGCATTACACACTCAACCACACTTATCGCTGTGTCATTCAGTGATACTATGTTTTTGAATTGTATTGAATGGAAATAGCTGTTGTCAGGGCATGAAACTTGTGATTGGAAATTATGACAAAAGAACTGATACGAATCCCTGTTGACACTGATTTGAAGACATCAGCAGTGCTGTCACTGTGTCCTAATTTTGTGTTTTTCTTCCGCGGAAATTCGCATACTGCTGTGATTTTTTTTTATCTTCTTTCTGACTCCTGCCAGTGTACTGTAATAAAGTTAATAAAATTAAAAGCAGTTCTGTTCATCTCGTTTAACGCGTTTTGTTTGCAATCAGTGTTCTGTCACTTTTAATGGTGGAATTTTTTAAGATGAAAACTTAGGTTTAAGCTCTTAAATGCGTTCGGATTTCTTTATCAAAACAAAAATAAATGCTTTATTTAATGTCTTTACGCGCAGGAAGTGGTTGCCCAACCTCCCGAGCTCATGTTTAAGTGGTCGACTGCGCAGATTTTGGAGTGAAAGTCGATTCTATGGAGGGAGGAAAACCGGAGATCCTGGAGAAAAACCCTTGGAGCCAGATTGAGATCGACAAATCACAGCCCACGCGCGAACCACGGGACTCGACCTCAGGTCTGTAGTGGTGGAAGGAACAAGTAATAACCACTAAGCCAGCTTGACTCCCCATAAACAAACTTGTATGGTTGTCAAACACTTACAAGTTAGCATACATACCCGCCACTGCCTTTTCGCTTCTTGGGAGATTTCCCCTGGTGAAAAAAGCCCTATTGCTCCTTGCTAGTAGATCCTTTTTCAACTCGTTAATACTAAACACTGTTAGTACCTGTTTATATTGCTTCCTTCCTTCAGTCTGTCCCCCTCAGCACCCGTCTTGCTCACTCTCTCACTGCCAGCCAGATCAACTAAACTCACTTTACTAACCTTTTCACCAACAGTCTAAATATGGGCAAAAAAAGCATGGTATTAATAGTTATCCAAAACTGGGAAAGCACACACTCAGGTGGCGTGGTTGGCACAGTTGGTAAGATCTCTGCCTTTTAATAACAAGGTCCCGAGTTCGATTCACGGTGTTGCGGTGTGAGTTTGTCGTCACACCGAGACCGTATTTCAACTACTACGCATGCTCAGGCTTGACTAGTCAAACATTAACACAGGAATAAGCAAATATAATCTTTACCCAAACCCTAACTTATACCCGAGAGGTGTTAAACTCCTAATCCTAACAATTAAGTGTTAATGACAGAACTCAAAGTCGTCACCTCTCCACACGCGTGAATGAACACCTCACTAGTGATAAGTCCTCCCACATCTAAACAATGCCGACCGTTAAATTACCCCAATAGTTTTAAAATCATAGATCATACCTCTACCGAATATGAACTACGGATCAAGGAAGCTGTACACAATCAATTACATAAACCATCTCTTAACAAACAAGTCAACATGTAAATCTAAAACTTTCTTTGTAATTCCAATTATTTCTAAAGGAAGGAGACTCTGCTGAAACCCTGTCTTTTCTTTGATCCACCACTAGCCCAAGACCTAGGACTACTCAAACTGGTATTACTACAAGACAAACTGGTTTTTATGCGCACAACTAAGCTAATGAATTAAACCTATGACCAAATCCATGCCCACGAACATAGTAACAATGGAAACTAAAGAGACTAGAGTTAGTGAGGCTATCACAAATGTATTTGAAAAAGTTTTACCGTCCAAGTCCTTTTTAAAATTTATTTATCCATCAACGTCAAGTGAGTACAGAATTTGAACATCACTGGTAGAGATACTTTAATTTATTTCGTTGTCAGCAGGGCATGGAAAGTTGTTAATTTATCAACTCGCCATCACCTCAGCTTGCCTTGCCACAAAATTTACTGGAACTGGAAGTTCCTTTTATTTGAGTAGGTGTGGAAATCAATCAGTCTCTTTAGAAGCAAACGTCACGCTTCCTCAAAAATGAAAAGACAGGGTTTCGGCAGAGTCTCCCTTCCTTCTTTCGGTCCATTAGAAGGTAAAGGGGGACTCTGCTTGAAGGGTACATACCGTATTTTGCCGTATATAAGTCGTCCCCCTATTTTGTAGCCAAAAAAACTGTAAATTTTAAACTTTCCGTGTATAAGTCGACCTCAATATTTTTTACGATAAAAATAAAAGTTCTAAGTTTTTATCTCATATGGAGCAAAATATAAAAAAGTGTTTTAAAAACCGCCCTGACTTTGGAGATTAATATTGAAGATAGTCGATGGTTTGCACACAATTAAAAAAGAATTTTAGTTTTGCTTAAAAGTTTTTTTATTGATTCAAGTACTTATCATGTAGTTGCTAGTTGCAAACGTTTTATAGAGTTTTGAGGGGTGTTAAAAAAATTTTGTTTTTTGATCCGTGTATAAGTCGAGTGCGATTTTTAAAAGTAAAATTTTGTTGTTAAAGGGTCAACTTATACACAGCAAAATACGGTAATCACAGTTCAAGTCACAGTTTTAACTTGCCATAGTTACCAATCAGTGATACTTTCAAAGCTTACGGTAATAATGCTTAAAAAACATTTACTTACTTCTGTGGCATTATCATATTCAGATCTTGCTAAAACAATGTTGAACACTGCGTGTGATCTGCTACTCTCTGCATTCATATTAGTTGCTGCAACAGTTCTTGATTTGTTTCCCTCAATAATCAAAGCTTCAATATCCTGGAATTTGTAAGTGATAACTGTGTTAGCTAGAGTACACTTCTTTGAATCAAACTCTTTAAAGGATGTTCTTACCTCAAATGATGAAACTACAAGTTTGGTTAGGCCCTCAACATACGGCCCTAGAACTTTGTGTTCCCGAACTCTCAGACTTGCAAGACCCCTAAACATAAAAATCAAAATATGTTTAGTAATGTGGTCCATCTGTTGCTTTGACACGGAAACGCAAGAGATACTGTAGATGGGCTACTAAATTATAATGAGGTCTCCTGCTTTTTCCAAATACTTATATATTGAGACATTGTGGCCATTTTTCAGGGGAAATAAGACACGTCTTATCTAAGATGCAACTATAAACACAAACTGGTAAATAAGCGTTCAGATCTTATTTTAGACGCAATTAAAATAAGATGCATCTTATCTTAGAACAGGGTTTGCAGCTGTTCTTCTTTTGTATGCATCTGAAAGAAGACGTGACTTCATTGTATAAATGCTTTCACGTACTAAAATATAAGACATGAACTATGAGTGCACATGCCCATGAGTCACAGACCACTTGCTAGCTAGCTAAAAAAATGGCTTTGCAGTCTTCGCCATGCTCAGCAAAGACACCCACAGAGCAAAGAAACACATGGATGTCAATTGAAGAGAAGAAATTCCTTATTCTCTGTAGATAATTGGAAATTTCTGATATCAGCTTGACAATTTACAACTGCCGGTGTAAGTTATCTTTGTTTCCTTTCAACGTTTACCTTTTTGCACACTTTATTGATGAAAAAGTACAAACTAAGGTGGTTTAAACTGTTAAACTAGCTATGTATTCCTTTTAACTTTTATTCTAGAATGAGCATGTACACGAAACTGTATCACAAATAAGATGCAAACCATTTATACATGTTGAACGCAAATGTATAAATGGTACAGTTTGCATCTTATTTAAGTTGCATCTTAGATAAGTCACATCTTATTTTCTCCATAAATGGCCCTGTTATCTATTAAAAACTTTTAATTTGTGATTTTTTTATCACTTTCTATCCTTTACTTGAACTAAGAACCAACTTCTCATGTGATTTAATCAACCCTAGTTTGAAACATTCAATCAATTCACGGAGCACAGTGCAAAACTTGCTTTTTGGGATCGGATCTTTGTCAGAGGACATCATTTTCCATGTATCTTTACTGAAAGATGCTACAATATAATGATAAAGTTAAACCAAAAGTTACTTACCCCCTTGGACACAGCAGATCTCGGACTTTCTCATTATAGATTTCAATATAGGAAACTTCCACTCTGTATGTAACATTTTGATCATCATTCTTAAAGGAAACAAAAGGATCATTAAAGTCCCTAGGCACAATACATTTTATCATCTTTTAACTTTAAAACAAGAAATGAAAATCTGAAAAAAAAGAATATATACTTTATTTAACATCTTTATGTGCAGGGAGTTATTGCCCAATCTCCTGAGCCAGAGGCTCATGTTTAAGCAGTTGATGGCACAGATTATGGCATGAAAGTCAATTCAATGGAAGGAGGAAAAACCAGAGATTCTGGAGAGAAACCCTTAAGATCAACAAATCTCAGCCCATGTGCAAAACCTAGGATTTGAACTGAGGTCCATAGTAGTGTGAGGCATGAGTAATAACCACTAGGCTATTTACTACAATATTTAAAAACAGTTTCATTGATAAGTTTTTAAGTTATAGTACACCATAACAGAAAGAAAGATGCGGTGTTACGGTGTAAAACTTAAAAACTTATCAAACTGTTTCTATAGAAACAATGATGCAGTATCTGATTTTATCACATTATAATTAAAAACAGCTGTTATATCTAACAATTTCAAACTTTAGTTGGTTGTTTTGAAATGCCCATTATTTCAAACTAATATCATTTGTGTTGGTTTTAGCCTAAAATTTTACAAAAACTTAATTTGTTTATTTGAAAATCAGTGGTTTCCAACTCTCCATACTATCGGATTAATTTCTGTCTTGAACTGCATTTTACCTCTTAATTTTAAACTCATACAAAACTTGCTGATAGACATAAAGTTTCAAAATATTCGAAACTGACTGATAGTCATGATAATTGTGTATCCCTTAATAACAATTTGAGCAATGTTTAGCCTGCTTGCTACTGAAAGTGCTGTTGAAATACAGTAGGCCCCCATACAGCCATTTCCACTTCATCAATAAAAAAAAATATTCAAAAATAAAAAAAATACTTGCTATTTCAAACTATTTTCTGTTTCATCGGGACATTTATATCAGGATTTAGCTGTAATAATTTTGAATTCATAACTTACTATATTCATTATATATGTGCTGTAGATTTGAATTATAATTATACCTTGTTTATTCTGTCAAAAAGCTCATCACAAAGGCGTGGTATTAACCCTTTTTGGCCAGTTGCACCCATCATGGTGTATGTTTTCCCAGAACCTGGAGAAAAAATATACTTGTTCAATAATTCTAATGGTATTTTAAATTGAAAATCTAATCACACTAGCTGTGCCAGTTGTATGGTTTTACTGTATATTCTTAGCTGCTGATCAAGTACTTTGAATCATCATCAAGAAACAGTGAAAGTGCTACTATTGCACCAATCTACTGTATGTAAAACAAAAATTGGTGTTACTTCCTTCACTAGGTATTCTGTACCCTTCTCTCTATTTATCTCCCACACCCTTCATTTTGATGAAGGACTACAGACCGAAACGTCAGTATCTCCTATTTTCCATGGTGTATAATATAAAAATTCATCTAACTGTTTCTATTCTAAACACCGACACAGCATCTGATTTTATCACATATACTGTAGCACTAAACTTCCTTAATGCTATGGTAATACTTTTGTTAATACCAAAATATAAACATTCCATATAGAACAATAACAACTGCAACGTTATACACAATACCTGTTTGTCCATAAGCAAATATACAGGCATTGTAACCTTCAAACGCATTTTGCAACAGATCTTTCCCAAGACACCCATAAACTTTTTCTTGACCTAACAATGAATTAAAACAATGTAATTAATAGTTCTTATATAGTATTTTTGTCAAGAATCCAAAAGTCATTCAGCGTAAAATATTTAAATTTTTTATGCACAATAGTGCATGCAAATAATAGAAATTGGGCTGAGAATAAAAACAATTAACCACATTATTCCTTATTTGAAGTCAAAAGTGCAAAAACAATTTACATGACTTCAGATTAGTTTATAAATTCATCTAAGAATTTTCTTTTTTATCTTTAGATTGACTATTAAGAGAATTTTACTTTTGATCAGAAGTCATCTGTACATTGTTTTTACACTTAACTCTTTGTTTATATCCTAGGAAACAAGAAAAACTGATTAAACATTCTTAAATACCTAGCAATTATCTATGGCATGCAAAGAGTCCGAGTCATGTGAAAACACACATACAGTAATATCCTTGAGGCCAAAAAATACATAAAGAAATTCAAGACAAACCAGCAAACTTCTTGTTGTTTTCATCAATGGACCAGAAACTGTGATCAAAAGTGAAGGTCTAAAAAATAAAAGGAAATAAAACAAATTAAATATTTACATTTTTGACAAGTGAAGATTCAACTAAGATCATAAAACATTTTTGGTATGAGTCCAAAAGATTTATAATCATTGACATTACATAATACTGGCAAAAATAACTAAAAATAGACACAGACTGCATGCCATTGGTATTTTAATAAAAATAATATTAAACTTGCTTTTCTAAAACTAAGCTAATTCATCATGAACAACCTCATTGGCTATCATACTTTGACTCACTTTCTATTTTTTTAACAACAGACTAAGTGAATGAAATTTGTAGGTGGGCCTAAAGTTTAAGAATTACATTTAATAATGCTTTCTTTAAAAACAAGTTTTAGTAAAACATAATTCTGTTGTAAGAAAAAAACTATATATAACCAAGAAAACTAATATCAGTTTCTTTGAACAAACAAGTTTATCAACAGTTGATGTTTTATCTCTTACAATAATCAGCTTATAATCTTTGCTAACAATTAATATAATATAGAACACAGATATAGTAGCCTGGTTTTATCCTATTTTACTTCATATGATGCAACATTTACAAATAAATGTAAAAAAGGTGTACATTAGATAAACTTCATAGCAATATTATAACAATTTAAATGTATTATTTAAGGTTGATAACAGAAAACTTCAATTTGTTTCATTTTTTCTCTCAATAATACGAAAGCTAAAGAACAATACAAAATAATAAGCTACTGTATACTGTAATACTTGAACTCTAAGAATAGATAAATAATTAAATTAATAACTTAATTATTTGTTAAAACTATCATTGCTCTGACAAAAGGTTAATGAGCACACTCAAAACATCTGTTCTTAGATTATTTAGGTTGATGAACAAAACATTTCAACTTTGAGTAGTTTAAATCACAAATTTTTACTGTAAAACTTTGTCAACTTCTATGTTTTACTTATTAATAAAAAACCATAATTTTTATTTAGTAATCGACTGAAATAAGATAGTAATCCATTTGACTAAGTTTACACAACCATCAGTGAAAAAAGTCTTTTTTATACAAAAAAGGTTATGAGTTGAACTCTGAACACCCATTAAATTTTCAAGATTAATCAACTGAATGACCATTTTAGCATTGTAATTCATTAGCCATAAATCCAAAAAAAGTTTATAGAAGAATAAATCTGAGGTAGTATCAGGATAGTTCAGTGATCAGAACTTGTGTGTCTCACCTCCGTCAGCAAAGTCCCCGAGACCTTGCAAAATGTTCCGAGGCTTGGTTGACCTCAGTTTGATACTGAAGATTTTTCTCTGGCTATGTTTTTTTTCCTTGATAAAATTAGCCTATAGTAGCTAATATTAATTGTAACATAAATAAACTTAATAATATTACTATTATTATTATTTTTGTTATTATTGATATTATTACTATTATTATTCTTATTATTAAATTATTACTACAAATTGACTTGGACAAGGCAAGTGAATATATTTTAGTTTGCTGTAAATCAAGTACTTGTACAGTCATGTATAAATATAAAAAATGAGATAATCATGGTTATATGAAAAGATTTAGCAAGATATTACAATTATTCATGTGCACTTTAGAAGATCATGATATGTAAACAATTACAAGTATGATTATGATAAGAGAAGAGAATTAAAATACTTAAAATTTTTATCACATTGTACAGTTATTTTATCATTGGGCTAAAATTATTTTAATTTTTTTTTGTCATGAGGTTTGGATATGAAGAATTCATTTACTCTTTACAATTTAAACAGTCAAACAACTCTTAATGTTACAAATTGGTTAAAATCCTACCTATCTTAATGGCTTTGTAGCAGCACTTACTTAATAAGAAGTCTCAATAATAGTTTTTAATCATCACATCATGACAGTCAGGGCAACATTTGATGAACGGCAGAAGATAGAAACTTTAACTTTGAGCAATTAAAAGCTTTTTTTTTTTTTAAAGTGTGCTGCATTTTCACAAAGAAGTGAGACAAATCTAGCAGAAAACAAATTATTGTTTACTGTACAATTTCTTATATAATCACTTAACACTATATACTATAATCTATTGCTACTTAATTCCAAAAGCTGTGAGCCAGACAATTTATCTTGATTAAACAGTTCCTCAGCACTAGGTAAAAAAGGAGAAGCTAAGGGGCTTTAAATTCAGGAGTGTTAAAACAGCCATTACAGCTTTGAATAATTTATCATACAGAAAAGATAGCACTTCAGAAAGAGGAAAAACTGAATGAACAAATATTAAAAATAACTACTTTAGTTTCCAAACTTGTAATTTTTCACTCTAAAATGTTTTAATAATTTTTCATACAATCAATAAAAACAGAATCTAGATTTTTTTCACAAAAATTTACTACTTCTTAGCTACACTAAGATTGGAAACCCACGTGACATAAAATATTAATTCTACCTATCAATCAGTTTTTTAAACTAAAAATGAATTTTTATGAATATTGTTTTTAGTTGAGAATAGTTTCAACCTGAAGATAATTAAGTAGACCAAAATTGTCTAAGCTTTAGACAATATAAAAACTGTTACTGTACACTAGTTTTTTACCTAAAATTTTTCATAAGGTTTTTAAAACATAAAATGACCTCCTATTTGTGTTTTCTTTAAGATTAATTTAATGTTTAGTGTGTCTTCTTATCTCTTGGTAAAAATACACTGTCTCTAAATTTAAATACTAAAATAGAAGTTTGTTTAAATATAAAAAAACATGCCTTGCCTCAGAGTTAATCAAAAAGGCCTTGGTGTGCCATGAATAGAAATGAAACAAGCTTTTAAAAAGGCAATAAAATTTGATTTTTAATAGTTTTAAAACAATATTATTAAAGCTCTTAATCCTAAATTCAAAAATAAATATTGATTGTATGGTTATAAATTTGGATAAAATCTAACAATGCTGGCTATATTTCTTCCTGTTTCGAAGGTATATATATTTGAATAAAGATGGTGTTTTACAAATGGAGAGATTTTTAGGAAAATGAATTAATATTCTAAAACTTTAATTTTAATACTACCTGTATGGTATTCTAACTAAAACATATTCATAAAAGTTCATTTTTAGTTTAAAAAAAACTTTTTCTTGTATTTTCCTAGACACAGACTCAGGTTTTACTCCAAATTAGCATGATTTTTAAAAAGCGTATAAATCAACAACATTAACAAATTACTCGTACAGTAAAATCATTATTCATATTTCTCGATTTAGATTACAATCATTGTAAGGTCAAATGTATTTTTGTACAATCGTATCCTATAAAAAATGTATGAAATTTGAAGTGTATAAAATTTAAATTTAAAGTGAAATTCCGTGTTTGTTCCGTTCAAGTTGCATCATATATATGGACAATTAATATCATGAGGTGCTCATTCTCACATCACACATGGCTCATATTTGTTTGCCACTTGCACAATACAACTGGCAAAAATTCATTCATTCGAACGTATTAAAAAACTCAAACTGTGACCATTTGCAACCAACAACACTTGCAAAAAAAATATCAGTATTGTGTTTAATTCTCCAATTTCTTGATAGAAGATATATATAACGTTTATTTCTATGTCGTAAATCGTTACCTTGTTCTGTTTTCTGATGTCGGCAATATGAAAGAAAGAAATCAAATAACAATTAGCAAGTCATAAAAAACGCTAGTCAAAACATATTTAAGGCTAAAGGTGGAGAAATCACACCGTTTGTTTACACATATTAAGGAAATATTTTCATTTAGTACTCAGCAAGGTGAATGAATGAACTCATCTAAATAGAGAGCCGGAACATAGATTTATTTTTAACTCGGGTCTTCTACAATCAACATTTTTAGTTGATCACAGTTTTCTTTGAAACACAAATTATGTTTCAAATAGAGCTGAAAACTATAAATGTACAGATTGCTGTGCAGCCAATACCGTTTCGCACCTATACACCAAAAAGCGCTGCTTATGATTAAACGAAAAATGTAAATTAAGAAATCTTGTTTTGCTAAGGTTGAGAAATTCTTGCAGTTATGTAATTTAAGTATGACACGAAACATTTAAGGCTAATAGCCTGTAAGTTAGATTTCAATCCAAAGTTATACAAATTGATGCAAATTTAAAATGGTCTATTCTTTTGGAAAATGTTATCCGACCTTTTCAGCCATTTTTAAAATATGAAACTTTCAAGCGAAACATTCAAAATATCCGCATGTTATTTCAACTTCTAACGACCTGCAGCTTTCGCCGACATTCATTAAATTTCAAAAAACAATTTTCTGTTACTCTCTTGAACAGGTACTTGCTCTAGGCTTCAGTAACTTTGAATCAATTTAACTACTATATAAAATCTCTCTGGAGGCAAGCGGATTTTCAGTGCTAGGCTGAAATGGCACAAACTCTGTAACAGATGTGAGGAGAATTACTTCGCGCAGCATGCGGACAACACGAGTGTTTATTTTTCGAAAATAGAAAAAATTTCTGCTTTTTTGTTATAGGCCAATAATGTGAGTCACTCAATTAACATCTTTTAACCATCTAAAACCAAGTTGAAATGGACGTCTCGTTGAGAGACCCGAGAAAACACTTATCGAGTTATTCATGTCGATTTCACAACTTGTTACAAAGTAAACGAGTAAAGATTGTTTATCTTTCTAAAAAAAGACGAGAAAAAACTGACAATCTATTTCGATCGAAGAATTACACAGCAAAAACGTATCAGAGTTTTGAAATCTTATTTTAAAGAAAATTCAAACTACGGGCTATTTGATCAGAACAGTATCTTTACATGATATATCACAAGTGTTATCACAAACTTTACCTACCTGTCTCCCCTCAAAGACAAAAGGATTGTCTGTTCTTCAATCATGTCAACAACAATCTTCGCTCCCAATTCTATTTCTGTTGAAAACGAAACTCCGCGTCACGTATGAAGAAATATAGATGAAGCGATTTGAAATCGAATCTTTTAAGAAAAACTCAAACAAACCTCGCCGGTTGAAAGGCCTGACACGCACAGCCACTTTAACCTTTGATGTCATGTTTCAACGATCAAGACAAAAATGTGGCCTAAATATCCATGAATTTGAGTCGAATAGTTAGACAAGTTCACACAGTTTCGCTCTGGTGAGTCTTGTCTTCATATGACAACATTTTGACAATGTTTAAGTCGGCTTTTTAGGGTATACTGTGCCAAAACAATGCTTTATGAGCGGCCATTTCTTTTAGCTATCCGGGACTCGTTCACATAAGACCCATGGGAAGGTTTTAATCCCCTAATATGGCAAACATAATCGGGCGGGCAAATTCAATTTTCAATGTCTGGAAAGAACTCAAAAAAAATAAACATAATCTTCTTTGAAATTTTGCTTAATTATTTTATCTAGAAAGTTCCTTCGTCATATGCTGATACAAACAGAGCAACGAGACAAGATTGGCTAGTTTAGCTATAAAACCTAAAAAGCCAATGACATAAAAAATCTACAAGATTGCTAAGGACGAAAAGTTGTAGTCGTTCATTTTATATTGTTTTTTTGTTTTACTATTTTGCTTTATATAAAAAAAAAGTATTGATCATCGAATAGTTTTTAAAAATAACTACTGGAGTCGGTCAAATATATATATATATATATTTTTATCATCACCATAAGTAAAAGTAAAGAATTGTTCTTTGAGCGACGATGCATTGACCCTCGTCTCGAAACTTCAGCTTCTTATACAGTTTACAGTATGACAAGAAAATTTCAAGCTTGAGGCATCCAAACACATATAATTTAGAACAATTTTTGTTAAAAAAAGTGTTAATTATTATAAAGCGTATTGTGTACAGTTCTCTCTGTACACAAATAAAGTTGTATAATGTAAAAGTCAGCTTTGTACTGTAACTGAAAGGATTTCCTTTTTACTTGAAACTGCAAAGATTATATGTGGAATGTCATAGTTTCCGGCAGTAAAGAAATTCCGGCTCAATGCTCATAACTTGGCACGTCTTTTATTTTGCGGTTTAAATTCTTTGTGTTCTTTTTACTAGCTTATCAACTTTTTTTTCCTTTTCAGTGTGTTTCGATGTTTCATTGTCAGCAAACAAAGAAGTAAAAAACCATTTTTGGTAATTTTTTTATAATATGTGCGGCTTCAACACACCCAAAACCAAGAAGATGCCCGAGTGTTAGGAAGGATAAAAAACTTCAGTTTGTACGCTGCAGTAAATGATTTGTTCCTCCTGTATTTCTCAGCGCATAAGATAGCTTAAACAGTTAAAGTATCTAATTATAACTGAACATGAACAACATGAAGTGCCCACAAATAATGTTCCTAGTTACATGTAAATCAAATACAAGCCGGCTCTCACATCTTTAGATAAAACTGCGTTTTAAACCTAAAAATTTTTAAAAATTAATACAGTGCATACATTCAGCCTTTACCCAAAATATATTGATGTTTATAAAAAGGCTGTAATCACTTAAATTTTAAAAAATGTTGCACTTAAGTTCCACTTTTTGGTTTTAAGGATTTACTTTTCGATTTAGATAAAAAAGAATGAAACCATGACTCAAACGAAAAACTATTTTCCAGGGGAACAAATGAGCCTTGGCACAGCAATCGGATCTTGCGTTTGACCTTAATATCCCAAGAAGGCGCCGACATCACCTTTGGCCGGTTCTTTGGCAAAAATTGGAATTAAACAATGTTGTAATTACTCAATAGATTGAGGCTTAAAATTTTAAAGTTTTAATATTGTAATGATAACGATGATAATGACAATGGGGATGATGATTGCATGCAATGATGATGCTGTTGATAATAGTAACGATGATGATGATGCTGTTGATAATAGTGACGACGATGATGAGGAGGACGACTATGCTGATGATAACGATGAAGATGGCTACAATTAATGACTCTCCTTTGCGTTTGGCATAATTCGGTATATAACCGCGGTAAATTACGGGTTATAAGCCCTCAGCTTATACAAATTCGTAAGGCGTTTTGGGTTGGCCTATATACGAAAGGCGTAGACTGCGAGCATTCTCTTTCTTTTCCTCGGCAAGTAGCGAGTACTGCAAGCGAACCGTACAACTGCAGTACTTCTAAATTCGACTGATTAGGAGGAAAAGAAAGAAAGACTGCTCGCAGTCTACCAGATGGGCTTATAAGCGGAATAAAAAATATTTCGGAATGAGTTGGGAAAAATTTTTGGAAATAACATGCAACATTTACTACTTTTTAACGTTGCATGTTGAAGCATTACCCGCGTCCCGTCTGTGTACTTCAGCAAGTGCTGAAAAACTTTAACTGTGTTAATCAATCTAAATTTTCTATACCAAACTTTTAATCAATAAATTTTATTATTAATTTTAGTTATCTTTTATATTTGTAATCTTCTACACTTTTTTTTTTATTAAGAACCAGTAAAATTTTGCCCAGGCTCAATGTTCTTATTTTTTTCAACAATTTGA
>JAOEHV020497451.1:3412-21850 GCA_025447995.2 Isaurus tuberculatus
TGACAGATGGGCACAGGTACAAGTTATCCATGTCGTAGATGGGTACCTTCTAAAGTCATCAACCACTGATGCAGGGGACCATCTTTGTGATTTTTCATACTTGCCAGCTGTGCAAGTAAGTCTCATTTGGGTATTTAAGTTACCCCAAGTTCATACTTGTCAAAACGGATGAGCAATCAATCTTCCTTAATCATCCACTCGAATTTTGGGTCATATTTGACAATCAGACGACTACAAAGATTGGCCCCTACTGATGTGCTTCAAAATCAACATATTCCCATTCTCTACCTTTATTGAATGGTATAGTGCAAAAATAACATAAGTGACTTTTGATGAAGTTGTCAACTCTCCCTACATTATTCCTCTTATCTCTTCATAACTTTTGGGAGAATTTAGCATTTTATACAGAGTCACTTATGTTATTTGTGCACTAGGCCCTTCAATTACCAATTGACATTAAAAATTATCTGCATTTAAAAAAATATATAACTATACTATTGGTAATCAGTTTTATAGAACACTTTCTCACCTTGAATGTAATGAATGGTTTTGAATTATTTGTCATGGGGATAGAAATGTTATAAGGAGCTGCATCAATAATGCTGATATCTATTTCTCTTGGGAAAAGTATAACTGCCACAGCAGTACTCAATGCCAGGCAAATGGATATTGCAATGAAAATTTTTAGTTTCCTGAAAAAGAGACAGCAAAAATGTTAGAATATATTATCTATCTCCAGTGAAGGAGATTGTGTTCTTTATAGAAAAAAAATCTTATCTGTAAACATTCCTTTCGCAAAATGAAAGTTGTGCATTCTGAAAAGATACCATTTTCCCATCATTGTTTATTCAGAAGACTCTCACCCATTTAACACTACGAAACTAAGGATACGAACTGTCTCTAAAAAGCCACTATGCTCAGGAAAGAGTTTAGCTTTATAATTATACTTAACAAACTATTAAACTAAATTGTGTAACTTCAGAGGTCTTTTTTCTATTGCATCATGAATTGTCTGTACTGAAAAAACTTACGTTCTTCTAGGTTTTAGCCTATTGTCTCTAACTGGAATAAGTGCCACTAAATCTTGCTGTTGTTCTGCAAGTAAGAAACAAAAACAAAATGGTTCTTAAATATTACAGTCATTTTCATTGCACATACAGCTTACTTTGTTTTTGGAGGATGTCAATCAAACTTTGACTCAGATCTTGTCAGCAGCTGCTTTAACTGAAAGGCTTTTGAATGACGTCCATTAAAAACCAAGAACAATGTGCACAAGAAACCAACTGCACATGTAAATAAAAACAGCTATAACAGAAATCACTAACTATATCATCTCTTCCTTTTACAAACTGGTTTCACCGACTTGTACATAACATAAAAGTGAAGTGTTATGTGGGAATCTGAGCTTGATTGTTAGATATGCCATGTTGATGAGGCCCAAAAAGGCCGAAACAGCTGTCCTTGACTGCTAGCAATCAGACTCTCACTTTTTTTTTCATGGTAGATTTAGGGGTAATGCCTGCTACCAACATGGCCTAGTGCCCATATTACTGGCTTCAAGTTTGATACTAGAATGTACTACCTGACTTATACATAACATAGACCTGATGCACCTTACCTACCTCACTTAATTAGGCATTGATTAATGTACAACTTTTAAATTGGTATATGAGAGAAAAAAGAAAAAGGATGCCATGAATCAAGCGAGACAGAGAGTGAGAGTTGGAGAGATTGCTGCCAAAGTGGGGTAATCCGTCCACCCACTGTTTATGGGGATAAAACTAGTTCAAAAATGGATTGATGATGATGATGAGTTGATGCATTTGATAAAAGAATATAGGGGTGTATTAGCATCTAAAAAAAATATGGAAAATTTACAGAGGGAATGCAAAAATGCCTTAATCCCCAACTCTTCCCAAAGAACAGGTCGGCTTGGTAAAGAAATGTAACAAACATATATTGTACATAATATGTTTAATTAAAAAATAGTTTAATTAAGGTGGCTCTATATTAGTATTCTATAAAGCTATTGATATTACATATGCATAAATAATTTCTCCCTTGGCAAATGTTTAACCCCCACCTGGTTAGCCTATTGGTAACGTGCCAGTCTATTGAGCTGGAGGCTCAGGTTCGATTCCCAGCCAGACCAACACTCAGGGTCTTAAAATAATTGAGGAGGTGCTGCCTTTGTTCTAACATCTTCAAATGCTTAGACCTTCGTGTCTTCTCAGATAAGGAATTTTAAACCATAGGTTCTGTCTCCCGACACTCTATTGGGGGACTTAAAAGAACCCACACACTTGTCAAAAGAGCAGGGTAGTGATCCCGGTGCTGTGGTCTGTCTGTTTCACTGATGGCATTTCTTAATGTTTAAAATACTTGTGAGTCGCTATAGTGGACAATCTAAGACCCTCTACAGTTGAACCCTGTATTAACTTGGAATGTTAACCTGAGATGCCCCATGAGAGAAGTTTTACAATAAAATTGAAATTTATCCCATAGCACTTGGTAGAAGGGCACTGATAAAAACTTATTATACAGCTGACTAATTTTGTGCATTCTGATTGGTCAGTTCAAGGTCTATAATTTATTGTACGGACCCAGATATGGTCCACCCAAACTACTGCATTCATATATAATTTTGTTGTTTTTACAAAACACAAAAAAGACACTTTAAAAAATTTCCGAGGAAAATATCCATCAAAACAGTATTCAAACAGTTAATAAGTCAGCGAGGAAAAAAAGCCAAACTAAAAAATTGTTTTTGATTCAATCCTGAAGTAAATAGCAAAGTAAATGCCACAAAAGAAAAAAGTTCAATACAACAATTGTATGCATTTATTTGGTTGGGAAATAATCTGCCACATGAATCATTAAGCCATATCTGTTTGTAGCAATGCCAGTAAAAACTTTTGGCATTTAGTCAAAAAAAAAATGCCAAACTTCAAAATTGTTTGAATTCAATCCAAGAGTAATGGATGAAATGTCAACTTTGACTTTAAATCTAAATCAATAAATTGAAAAGCTTAATTTAAACAAAAATGAAAAGAAAATACAGTTACAAAGACATAGGGGCTGAGTAATTGGAAAAAAAATTCCAACTTTCTGAAATGAGAAAACAAAGGAAAAATCTTGACAAATACAACATACCAACTAAGGAAAATTCTTACACAACAGGTGTAAACAAGATAGTGGCAAAGACAAATATGACACATTCAGCAGTTTCAGAAAAAGAACCACACGGTTTATCAATGAAAAGAAAATTCCCTTCAATAACCTAAGTTTATCTGTGTTCAAGTGCATTTTGATTCACATTTTAAAAGACACATTAAAAAGCCATCATGAATGAAACCACAAAGCCGCTCAGTAGTTGTTCAATTACAAACCTCCACTTTAAATATACAGTGAACAGTGATAATCAAAGAAGTCCACTTGAAGAGTTTTTATGGCCCAAAGGCTTCAGCTTTTTTCTGTTGTATCAATCAATGATATTGTGTGTTCACCATTAACACTGAACTTGCAATTCATTGGCATTGATGTTGCTGGTTCAAAGACCCACTAAATAAATGAATAAACTCTGATTGAATGAAAACAGCAACTACAAACTTCATTGAACTTTGAACCATTTTGCCTCGACTGCAGTAGAAAATTTTTGTAACATTGCTATTGCTTGCTAGCCAATAAAACTTTCTTTCTACCTGTCAACCATTGCATTCATCCTTAGACTGTTTTAAACAAAAAGCCATATAATAAACATCTTCAGTTGATCCATACCGTAAGTAACAGACCCAAGATTTTTTCCTCCTGGCCCGCGTGCTTTGAGCTTGGGCTATAAGAATGGAAAAAACCTCAGGTCCTTAACTTACAGTTCGGACAGTCTTGCACTCAGTTATTAAGAGGTATCTACAAACTTCTATGGAAGACTCTTTCAGAAACTAAATGTTGTTGCTATGGCAACTTCTGGTAGGAATGCTTGGCTTGTTTTTTTAACCTACCTGACTTCTAGACAGTGTATCTAGGTTTTGACACAGTGAATTTTCTTTGTTTCAGGGGAAACAGATTAAACATCCAAGGAGTTTCAACTGACAAAGCTACAAGATAATCTGTACTATATTTTTGGAGGAATTCGCAATTTTCGATTTTGATGCATACTATATTAATGTATGTATAAAATTTTGTTTTTTCCTAACAGCAAGAAAAAAAATCCTATCCATGTGCCAACTTTCAAAAATATTCACCGTCTCAAACACACCCAATATGCATTTTAAGATCACTCAAAACAACCCTTGTTTTTTTGTGACATCATCAAAACAGAAATTTTTCAAGTCATGGTACTGTGCATGCTATTTGTATCCATGCTTTGCACACCTAAAAAACTATACAGAGCAACCTTAATTCAATTCTGTTCTGCAGAAAATGGTAAAATATAAGGCCAGAATAAAACTTGAAATATTTGCACCTTTTTTCAAGTTCATGAGGATAAAAAGCTAAAACCAAGACTATACACTAAGTACTTACACTATTTACAACCGAAATAAATTCCCGTTGCATGTTAAACTGTGAACTGAGCTCAAACACTGTCAAATAATTATTCGTTTTTGGTTTCAGATATGTTCACATCTCAGATGCTGGAACAAAACATGCAACAAATTCGAAAACGAAAAACTTTTTTTTCTGAATCATTCTATTTATGTTCTAGTTTTCGGTATTTTTCTTGTAATTATACTACAACTTGATGCAAAAAAATTTTCGAGTGTCAAGTTTCAAGTCACACGTCTGTCACATTTTTTACAGTTCTTGCTTAATCAACCGGCCAACATTGCTGATGGCTTCAAAACTCACACTTACCCCTTGTTAGTTTTCCGGTTCCTGCACAAGTCGGACAAGTAAGCGTCCGAATTTTGGAGTCAAACTCTTCATATTCATAATCACTGTTAATATTATTACCGAAATTCGAAGTAGAACTAGCAGAACATGGACCGGTCGTTACACTAACAACTGACTCGTTAGACCCATAACTTTTACTGTTTGCTCTGTCGCGGTTCGAGAAAATTGGGTCTCTTGAGTCACAATAGCCTACTTCCGCGGTTGCAGCCATTTCTTCTGTGTTTCTACGAACGGGGCTCTGCGTTTTACCCATATGGTCCATATGATAAACATATGATATATTCTACCTACTGATCAATGCATTGCACAACGTGATGTCTTTCTGCAACCACTGCAAACAACATGAGCATGCAATCACTATAATTTGGTTCAGCGGAATAAAAAACAAGCTAGTACTTTGTATAATACATTTTGTAAAGACTATATATCCCAGAATGCCAAGGACGTTTTAAAATTAAGATGGCGGCATTTGTAGTAACAAAATCACTAGGATATTTAACGGTATGTTTTTGTCTTGCTGAACTTGTTTTCTTCTTTTTTACAAGTTTTAATACCCCGCCCTTGGTTATTATCGTAGGTAAACTAATAAAGTAACGAGAAGCATCTTAGTCATCAAATGAACGATATATGAAGAAAGTAAAATAAATTTATGTGGTTACGTTTTCTGGATTATTCCAGTATGAAGAAATATAAAGTGGTTTCCGTGTTTACATAACCAGATGTAAACACGCGCGAGGTTAGGAGAACACGAGATAAGCGTAGGAAACCACGACTTAAAGCTTTTAAAGACTCCCAAAAGATAATGTTATAGGTCTAGTCGTAATCTGCACATGATCATTTAATTAATGAATATAATAATAATAATAATATCTCACTTGCTAATTTTCCTCCTTGCAGTGTAAAAGAATAGAGAAATAGAGATAAATATAATAAATAAAGGGGACACAGTGTAACAAGGTTAGAGTACTACCAAAGTGTTTAAGGCATCCCATCACACATTAATGGGTTTACTGACACATATACAATAGCACCAGCTATGTAGACCTTATATAACCTCAGAGCATCTCTTTCAACATCATTTTTTTAAGCAGCCCTTGTTCCAGATTTGTTTCTGTTAATATTTTATTGCAATTATTTTTTTTTCAGAACCCTCTGACACATCTTTCTCGGCAAGTTGCTACACGAGCAGCACTACCAGTAAGGTATCATTACAGGGATGAACTGAAGTATGGCATTTATGCAGCATCACCTGGACTTGTGAAAGCTAATGCACTGGAATCTGCTAGAGTAGCTATTTTAAGAAAGACTAAAAACAAACAAATTTACATGATCAAGGCACATGTTCCAGTCACAAAAAAACCTTTGGGAACTCGAATGGGCAAAGGAAAAGGAAAAGTTGACCATTATGTTGCACATGTGAAAACTGGCAAGATCATCTTTGAATATAATAGTGACAATGAAGCCTTAGCAGTTGAGGCTTTCCGGCAAGCTACCAATCGTCTTCCTGTCAGGACACATTTTAGGGTAAAGCCATTAGAAAAGAAAGAAATATGGACCGAGTTTTGAATAGTTCACTTGTTTAGCTTCAAAGTTAACTTTTGTCTTGTGTGTCTGGAAAACTTGTACATATAAGAACAATGATAATAACAGTTTGAATTAAATAATTTCTGGAGTTAAAGCTTTTGTTTAATTTGCCCAGTCCTTGTTGGTGAGAAACAATTTTTCTAATGTCTTTTAGTTAGGGCTATTGTCACGTTTGGTTATTTCTCAATTCATAGATTGTTTGTCACTTCACTATATAAGTTACAAATATCTAAGTTTATCCTTATTGTTTTTTGCGGTGTTCTTCAGGATGTTGTATCCATCGTCCTCATCACCATCACCACCATCATCATCATTTTTGCTGATGTTTTCAATTTTATCACAAAAATTACCAGTTTTAATTAATTGCACTATCAGTAGCAACTGCTGTTTGAAAAATCTACTCTTTTGTAATTTAGATTACATATACTTTCAAATGTAAAATGTTTGTGAAATAAATGTTATTTTATGTTAAGTTATGTTAATTACAAGGTTATACATATAAGAAGAGCAATAAAAATCAAATTTTACAACAGGCAGACTTTTAGTAGATGATGGTCATTGTCATTGTATTAGTTTAGATTTGTATTCATTTGGTTTTTACAGTTAATAAGTGGTTGTTTTTATCCAGTACATATCAAAGAAGCACCAGAAACTCTTTAGGCAAAGACCAGATGGTCTTTGCCTGGAGAGTTTCTGGTGCTTCTTTGCATGTGTGTGTTTTTTAAGCCATTTTATGTCATAGAAAAAAGGCAGTGAAAACAACCTTGCAAAAAATGTTGGTCAATGAGCTACTATTGATTTCATAATGGTAATTGAACTGAGTGGCATAAAAATTTCTCTAGTTTCTGTAGTGTTAGTTGACATGATCCTTTGAGTCCCCCTGGATGACACACTAACCATCACAGGTTAAATAAATAAATGTAAATAAGCCTTGCTCATCGCCCTCCTTGCAGTCATGGTCTGAACTACGACGACGCGGCTCAACGAGGTTGGAACGCAATTATTCTAAAGGAGCACTCATTACTCACAGATAATAAAGTTACAAACTCATACACAATGGCTACCACTTTACGGCCCATCTACGACCTCGGAGCACAGCACCACAACCGGATAGAATAAGCTGGGAGTCGATTTTTGCTGAGGGAGGAAAACCGGAGTACCCGGAGAAAAACCCTCGATAGAGATCGACAAAACTCAGCTCACGTGCGGAGCCCGGGAGTCAAACCCTGGTCGTAGAGGTGAGAGGCGCGAGTGATTACCGCTACACCAACTTGACTCCCCTCCAAGCACTCTCTTAAAAGACGTTGTGAGGATGGAAGGCTGACTGAACCTTGGCAGAAAAGAAGGTCGCAACTTATGCTCAAGCCTTGGTAGAGCAGGAGATCAAACCTGGGACCTTGTTACTGAAGAAATTATCACTAACTGTGCTAATCACAAGTCAGAGAATATGCATTTTTACATTTGTTTAAAGAAGTTAAAGTCAAAAAAGTAAAGTATTATTTCTTGACCTTTTTTCTCTGAGATGTGATTAACTGCCTTTCGATTGGCTGACCAAAGGGGGCAGTACACGCTGAAATTGCGCTATTGGGAACCAATCAAATAGCAGGAATCACTAGTGATTTCAAAATGGATGATGTAAAGCCAAGTAATAACCTGTGGTGTAATTCAGTCAATCGCTTATTTAATTATATTAACAGTCAGTAACTTTAAGCGTAGTAAAATTGTAACCCTTCTGGGATGTAGTTCGAAAAAAACGTTGCTTCAGTTTCCAGTGCCAATTTAAATGGCTGCAAGTATTATAATACCGAAAAAGAGTGCTTTCATTGCGCGAGTAAGTCAATCAGCGAGTCGGTCAACTGATCGAAGACTAAGTTTTTAAATCATGAAAGTGCAGCTAGAAATTTAGCAAAAGACGCTTTTGATCCAGCAGCTTTAACCTTTCTTTCTATTCCTTTGAACCTAGCGAGGTTTTCACCTTTGTTTGCATGTAAAGCTGACCTTTCAATTTTACGGTTTTGCTGACGCAAAAACCTTCGGGTACCAAACTGATGTTTAGTGTGCTGAGTCATATTTTTTTATTGTTTGGTTGCCTTGAATGACGCAGACTTCACAATAAAATCAACTGACCAACACACGCCGGGACTTTAAAGAGTGCGTTTCCCACGAGAAACAGGAAATAATAAAAAGAAAGAAACAATGCGAGCTTTTGCTGTCGACAATGAGACACATATTCATCAAACTGTGTACCAAACTAAACAAGTGTCCAATAAAGAAACAAAAAAGTAAAAGAATGTTAAATGAATTTTTTTTCTGTTATTAACGTTCTGCAAATTCTTGCTCGAATATTTCGCTATACAATAAATTTGCATTTGGAATTTATTTAGGTTCTTTGAACAGTGAAAAGAATTTATTATTTTTGAAATACTTTTAGATAGTGTTTTAATTAACCATTTAATTGTTCACCAAATCCTCGTAAAATAAATCCATATAGAATGCTTTGTGGACTGCTCCTAGCATTTCATTAAACTGATGCTTCAAAGTCTTTGTTAATTTTCTGCCACAAAAAGGAATATTTGATGTTTTGTTGTGTACTCTTGACTGTGTTGGAATGTATACACTCCTGTCTCTATGAAATGTCTTCATACCATTATCCAAAATACCTGTGATTAACTTAAATTCCGCGGCGAAGTGTTTAACAATGCTATATGTAAACATAAGTGACACCTAGGTCCGTGGGAACATTTAGAAAGTGAGTGTATATACATATGTATAAGCTCCAGCGTGCCCAGTTCAAACTAAATAAGAAAATTGAGACTTTTCTTGTCTTTTCAAAGTTTCAAAAAGTTTATTTAAAACCTTGATAGTAAATCTATTAGAGTCTTTTACAGAGGAATGTGACGTGAAGTCTCTTGAGACTGGCCTTTTATTAAAATGTAAATCATGACAATAGCAAGGAATGCTAAACGCTTTGTTCCAGTTAAGCAGTTTCCGAGAATAACAACTTCATGTATTTACCTTTCTCAGATTTTCACACGCTCCTGAACGTCCGCACGCTTTTAGAAAGAGCTCCCGGCAAAATGTTTGTGCTTGGTGATTGGCTGATGAAACAATGAACGATGGCCCGCATTGGACACACACGTGTAATGCATTACGCCAAAGGACATTCATTTGTGTTGGTTTCTAACCGAGAGAAAGGAAAAAATATAGTGGTTGCCCTGTAAAGTGTGTTTGTATGTGTGTGAGTGTTTGTCGAGGAGTATAATCTCAAAAAAAAACATTTTAAGATGAAAAGGAGTTTGAGCGAGAGCGATTCCGAAGATAGTGAAATTTTGGACGTCGATGATTCTGGGTAAGTCTTACATTTTTATGCCTACTATCTAAATTATAAAATATTATTCTGTTTTTAATCTTTATTTTTTTTAATACAGAACACTTGTCAGTGAAGAAGGCGAGGTTTCTGCGAGGAAAAGAAGACGGGGGGTAAGTTAGCGAACTTTTTTCCTGACTTGTTCGAAAATAAAACTTTTTTTTACTATTGAGAAACGATTGTGACTGAAAAATAAAGGTATTGCTAATGTAATTTTACAGATGATAGAGAAAAGACGTCGAGACCGCATTAACAGCTGTCTTTCAGAACTTAAATTACTCGTTCCCGCAGCAGTTGAAAAACAGGTGCGTGTGCTAACATAGAGCGAAGTTGTGAAAATTTTATTTTATTTTTCTTTAAAATTCTGACTCAGTTGAACATTTAGGGATCAGCAAAACTGGAAAAAGCGGAAATTTTGCAGTTGACTGTGGAATATCTGAGAAAACTAAAGCAAGCCACAGAAACCGCTGGAGGTGCGTTAACCAATATTTTCCGGGGGCATTCTATAAAGTATGATAGCTTTTATGGGTTTAGCTCTAAAGAAAATAAGTTATTATTTACTTCGCATTGAGTCTGCGAATTGTCGAGGAAATAAATTTTGCTTAAATTTGACTATCTGTAGCTTGTGGATCGTGTCAAGACATGACGTTCCAATACATTAGTTCTGTGCATAGTAACAATGGCAATTGAAGTACCCTTGTAAAAGACGACCTAAAATTTTTATCAAGCCAGTCACGAACTTGTTTAGCTCATTAAATATAATTCTAAAGAACTGGACTTATCTAGAAAATAGTGCCGAACAAAAAAATATTGTACACGAGGCAGTTCTTGTTTATGGAAATTTGGATTTTTAAGAAGAATTAATCCATTGTGGTTTGATTTGCTTTGTTTAGTGTTGTCAGCCGACAGCGCTGCCCAGTATCGCGCGGCAGGGTTCCAGCAATGCATGGCCGAAGTAACTCGCTACCTAACCGCCTCAGAGACGAGTGAGTTGCCATCAGCAAGTTCACCACTAAAATCACAGCTCCTTCAACATATCAACTGGTACGCTAAACAGCCTCCTGTCTCCCCTCCCTCCTTACAAACCTCCCCGTCAACATCCAATCAAGCACAAATTGCTGGTCTCCCTGTGCATTCAACCAAAGATCGTTCGACGCCAGACTGTCTGCCAAGCCTGCAGGAGGCGGCAATAAATCACAATACAGCCTCCGATTCCGGTCAAAAACAAGATGAAACGGAACTAGATTGTCCCTTTTCGCAGGGTGTGCTCTGCCTACCGGGATTAAATGTGCCACCACGATTTCCGATGTTGGCTTTGAATCCATCTAACATCTTCCCAGTTACAAGAGGTGATATGCGCGTTCCTCTTCCGCTCCCAGGACAACTTGCAGAGTTGCCTTTCGCAGTGTTAGCAACATCACCAACAAACGCCACCGCTCCTTTTTTTCCACCTTTGTTGACAAGAATGTTTTCAAGCTCATTTTCAAACACTGCGTTTTGAAAAATTAATGAATTATTCAATTAGATTTTGCAAGTCATTTGAAACAATTTGTCAATAATAAAAGCAAAGTTGGAATTGACCTTAAAGACAAAGTCAAAGATTTTATGCCCCATTTCGTGCGCATCAAAAGCTCATTAGAGTTGAACCACGTGTATTTACAATCAATCTGTCAAAGAAAGGAAACTTTATTTGAATTAAGATGAAGAACAAAAAGGAAATAGCAGAAAGCCGTGATACTTTGTGGAAAACGTAAGGCAATTTCTAAGCTCAGACATTTGTTTTTCAGGGGGCATGTTGTGTTTTACCAAACGGTTTATACACGTTTTTTTTATAAGAACAAACGTTATAAGAACACTCAGGCTGAGATTTGCCCAAAAATTAAGAACAAGCTAAGAACAATCACCAGGCTGAAATTTTGATCAGACAAATTTAAGAATTTTATTTAATCCTTGTACACAGATTGAGATGTACATTTAAGTTCATAGTATCGTTTCTAACCGCTCTTTTTAATTTTTTAAAAGCAGCCGAAAACGGTAACAAAAACTTCAATGCTCCTATGCGTTGTATACATGTTCCGCTGTTTGGAAATATCAGGAAATACGAACAATTTAAGAACAATTTTAGGCTGAAATCGCCAAAAAGTTAAGAACAGCTCAGCCTCACAGAGTTGAAAGTTACTAGTTCTTATAAAAAAAACGCGTGTACTCTAAGACCCAATTTTTAACAAGCCCTGCGGCCCAGGAGAAAGTTTCCAAGAGTTATTGAAGCTTGTGTGTTCAACTACTGCCTTGAAAAAGGGATATTATCCTTGAAGAAAAAATGGTAATAAGTTTGTGGCTTTCCAAAAAAACCTAACGCATTCGTCTATGACTATATACATGTTTGGAATATATTTATAAATGCAATGTGTACTGTATTTACAAGAAAGTTTAATTTCAACTTCCATTGTTCTTAAAATCTTCCTTTCTGCTTCTTTTACATGTGGCGTTGTGAGTAAAATCCAATTAGGCAATTTCCTATATTTTGAAAATGACCGACATTAGAGGAAAAACAAATTTGTTTTGGTATGTGAATTTACAAGAATAGCACAAAAAACTCGTTAATTAAATTGCACGAAAAATCGGGTGGAAACGGTTAACAATTAAACTTACTTCATTTTAGAATAATTGTTTGACCTCCAATAAATATTATACGACAACACATGCAAGTACCTGAGTTCCTCTATATTCTCCCTGGTGAGCAACGTCTATTGTCTTTGCCCGTCACTAACCGGTAGTTAACCGTTATCATCAAGAGAAATAATTTTAAACTTATTGAGAAATCAAAAGCCATAAAGAAAGGTCATATACTAAGTAGTCTGTGGTTTATTTTAAGAAATTGTTAGACATTTTTCTACATTCCACAAGTATCTGTAAAAATAAGCAATCAGGAACGAAAGTGAAAGGGGGGCAAACGTAAAGCACGACAGGGGCTCTTTTTATCCATTTTTGCTTCTCTACGTCAATTACATGACTTTGTTACTCGACAAAACATTCTAGAATGAGTTAATGTCAATGAAAACCTTGCTCTGGTATGAAGTTTCATTCTGCTATCATGTAAACTGAAAGCTAACGCTGCTCCGCAATGAAAACAGCTTAGTAAGCTTAATATAGGTACTGACACGATGGCACATGCGCATCGTTTTAAAGCCTAAAAAATAAGTCATCGTTGTACGATGCCGGTTGATTTTGTCATGTAAATGAAGTACAAGCTTCATTCTGTAACGAGACTTGTTCTGGTATCATACAAAAGTTCTTTGGTTAGAAAGACTTTGCTCAACTTTCACTATAAACAGTGCTTTTGACCAATGGATGAGAATTAATGGCAGCTCGCACAGTTTTCAGTCGCGTGATCATAAGCGCACTTTTGAAAGGTGATTAAAGACGTTTAAAAGCCTCTAGCTAAGTCTTATTCAAATTTTGAATAACTTCTTTGTTCATGAAAGTGCAAACAGTCAATAAGAGCCCCGGGCACACCTGATTTTACCAACACTAGGTTGAAATATATAATCTACACTGTAAGTAGAGAAGGAAGCTGATATTTTGAGAGTAAAGTAGTCGCAACAAAGGACGCGGGACTAACGCTCGAAACGTTAGCTTCCTACTATGCTTACAGCGATGACTAAATATTTCAACCTAGAGTTAGTTAAATCACTTGTTTAACCGATTCCCAAACATAGTTCAATAGTCCAACAAGAGTTCCCGATAGTTGGCGGTAACACGAGGGCCCATCGACACTCATAATTTCTCATGCTTTTCAACAAGATCAAAAATTTTGTGCTGTGTTTTGTTTTAAGGCTTTTTTAAAAAATGAAAACAATGCGGCGAAGCACAAAGCGTCCCTTCTTGTTGAGACCGAGCGCGCGAGATCAAGGGGATTGGGGAGAGGGGAGTGTAAGACGATATTGTGACCTACTCATTATAGAATTGTTTATTTTTTCATCCAAAGATTTTTAAATACTTGTGCAACAGATCTCTCTCAATTCTAAAAAATCTAGAAATACTACTGTTCTACTATTGCCAGTACTATTTGACCTTCAGAGCTAGTACTAGAGCTTGTCAGATCTGTACGGCTGTAAATTGGTTAGATTGTAGGAGGCCTCCAAATGAATAAAGCTTCATTTTGTTGAATTTTTTCAGTCAATCAGCGGGAAACCAGTTTGCTGACCATCAAAACCGATAATACTTGTTACTGTTAGACGTTATTTACAATTATAAGAACAATATAACCAAAAAAACATACATTCCATTTTAGCGTCGGATTAGAAAACTTTTAATCGCGAGCTTTGGATCCTCCTTCAGAGATTCGAGAGCTCTTTAGATTCTTGAGCGCCCATCCACTGACTCACGTGAAAGAAGCCACGTGACGTGATTTGGCTGTAAGCTGCTGGGATTGACTAAACCGCCCTAGCTTTGCCTCTATTATTCTGTTTGGAGGTGTCACCCATATTATATATTAGCTATTACTTGGCGCAAAACAATGTTTCCTTATTAATAAAAGAAAAATTCCGGCCAGCGGAAAATTTACGAAGTGCTCGTTGTTCGCCATCTGTATTTTTCTAAAGTGCTCACTGCTCGCCATCTGTCTTTTCTTAACTGCTCGCTGCTCGCAAAAAAAAAATTTGACAACTGCTCGTGCTCGCAAAAAATACACACACTGCTCGCATGCTCGCAAAGACCATTCGATACCCCTACCTTTGGTAGGCGTTTCCTCATCTTTAGTCGATTCCCAAAGGAAACCCTCAGACCGAGCTAGGTTGAAAGCGACAAATCTCAGCCAACATATAAAGCGAAAAACCTCGTTTTCTGGTTGCAGAGATGTGAGACGCAATTAACCGCCAAGCGAGGCCGACTGTTCTGCTTTCCATTAAAATCTTAGACTGACTTGATCGTACTTCCGATTTTAAGCGAATTCTTGACTCCTTCTAGATGGGACATCAATCCGTTTCAGGTTAGGCCGAACACATTTTTCGCGTTCCCTTAATTTTCCAATATGTTTTTTTAAAAAAAAACACCAATTTGAAAAAAAAAACGAGAGAAAACGACGCAAAATTAATTGGGCAATATAGCGCAAATAAAAATTTTTACATAAGCAATTTTTACTGTTGTACTCTTGACTTATTAGTTTCCCAAAAGAAGGATATTTCAAAAGATAGTCTCTCACTACTACTGTCCGTCCCTTATTCAGATGTCCCTCTCTCTCGGAATGATATAACAACGGCGAGGAGGACGTCTGGTTTTCAGGCCTAACTTAGCCGGAAACTTTTCCAATTTTGCCACCTACTCTGATTCTTATAAAACCTGTGGTCTGGGTAGACAAATGATGAAATCTGTCGGCAAGCAGGAAAACACGTGTTTAATCAATTCTAGGTTGAAATGTTTAATCATCGCTTTTGGTCGATTTTTCAAGCGTCCGGGCATCGGCTCTTAACTTACTCATATAGCAATACGAAAGGTTAAATGTCAACTACCTACTCTACTTTCGGCGGTGATTAAACATTTCAACTTTAAGCTGATTAAATCACAAGACTTCGGAGAGTTCCTTTTTATGTGGCAATCCAGGAAGAAATACAAAGATTAAAAATTGTTTTGCCTACTTTAAGAGGCCTTTAAGCTAGTGTGAAGAAAACCTGTATTAATGAAGTTTTGGTCAGAAAAGAAGGAAGAAAAAGTAATGGAAGGCAAATGTAAAACTAAGTGATTACTGTACAAGTCAACAGTCCAGAAATGTATAATATAATAAGTTCACAGCACCCTCTAAATACGAATTTTCAAAGAGTCTACCTCAAGTCTCTTCCTGTCATATGAGTTCTGTTCGGTGGGTTGTTGACCAAAGGTGACCTCCTTACAGATTCATAGAATATCTCTGCGATGTTATTGATTATTCCTGCATTATGTCTTCAGTTTCAGCAAGTGATCGACTTATTTGTCTTGGGACTTTGAGTGACAAAGCCATTGGTTAGAGATAGAAAGGTTTATCATACAATCAAAATATTAGCATCTTAATTATTAACCAACTGTTTTATTAAAATTCCTCCATTAGATTATAGTTGTCATTCAGCCATATGAAAAACCTTGTTCCCGAACTAATAATTTTTGCCAAAAATTTTTTGAGGGAAAAATAAAATATATTCGACAAACGCCGTATTTTTGTGCATATTTTGTAATGATAAATATGTAAAAAATGCTCTTAGATGTGGCGATTGATGTGCTTGTTTTTGTGACTCTTTTATAAACAAACAAACGTGACACGACTATACAAAGGCGTGATAACTTTACAATTTTTACAAAAATGAAAAAGGAAGAAGACAAATTATATTTTATCCCCAAAAGACTTCTGTCTGGTCAAAAGCCTTAACTAAACTTTACTCTATTTACTTGGTTTTTACTGATGTCAAAGCGAAATCCATTTTTAATCACTGCTGGCGCGCTGTAAGGCAGTAATAAGAAATCATTAATAAATATTTGAATTATGAACTCTTGTCGCGCGTTTCCCAGTGGCCAGAGGTGTGTGGTTTTGGAATTATAAAAGAAAAGTATCATGTCATTTTACAGTTCACGTGTGGTAAATTAAGATTCATTTAGCGTGAACAAAGAATTACAAGCGTTTATTTTTCAATAGTTTCAACAACAAAGAATATTTCTATTGTGATTGTGAACTATATACAGGACAAGGACGCTAATTTACATGTACAACCAAGATGGCGTTTGTTGTTTTGTTGTTGATGGGAGTTCTATGGCAAGGTCTTTTGCTATGTGCAAGTGGTTGTCCCTCGCAGTGCCAGTGTACCAACTTAGGAGAAGACGGAATCAAAGTTGATTGCTCTAACCGACAGCTCGGAGTAATGCCGGTCAATATTCCTCTTGAAACAACCCAACTGTAAGTTGTTATGGATCGATATTTACAAGCTAGGCAAAAGCAATGACCAGTTTACTTGGTGTATATTATGGGCAAAATATTTTCTTCTCAAGGTTAATTTGTGGCTATCTTATTTTGTTATGAATATTGAAGATTAAAAAATTATAAGTCATAAAGGGAAAAAGTCTTCGAAACAAAATCTTGCTCGTTGTCTTCGAAAAGTATAATTCCAGTGCATAAACATTACTTTGAACGTCATGTCGATACGATATTTAGAATACTGTATTAGGATATAGAACAATTGTATAATTTCAATCTTTTTGTTAGTATTTGCCATTTGATAAATGCTTTTGATTTCAGAGACCAAGATTTCAAGCAACTTCCAATTTTTATGTTCTAAAACAACTCATGTATGAAATGTCACAATCATATGGGAAATTTTGTTATCATATAAAGCACTTCGGGAAAAGTCCTATTATTTGCTATGCTTTGTCAAAGGTTGGCTTCCATTGCCATTTGTTTAGAAAGCCACAGAACTGGAATCATCTTAACTTGTTTCATCTTTTTGAAAACGATAAACAAAATATCGTCGCGGAATTAAAAAACTAAGACAAAACGAATAGCAATGATTTTGATCACCGGAAACATAATAATATATAAAGTGAAACGCACTCCAGACGACTTATTTAAAATTTGAATTAAAATTACACTACGTCTTATCCCCTGTAATATTCAAGTGCTCTATTAATTAGTTGAGTGTTCTCTAAAGGTATTTTCTAGTTTCTTTTTTTTTCTTCTGACACATAACTTCAAGGTAATAAAAGATTTTATTGTTTTGATATCTCTTTAACCGTGGTTCTCGTTTTTGAGCCAGCTACTTCCGCTAACCGATTGGTTTCGTACCTTCATTTCTGCGTTCGGATGAACAAATAAAAGTAGTCTCTAGGATCAGATGAATATAATTTTTTGTAAAAGCATTTCGGTTCGATTGACATTTCACACCACTATTTCTCAAATAAATCTAGTATGCTCAATGTGAATTGTATAAATTTTCGCTATTTATATTTAAAGGGCAGTTTTTGTTTCGATAAACAATATTTTGAAAACATTTGCCTAATATATTGTGAGTAAAACGTTTAGAAATTTATAAAACTTTTTAATAAACAACATCCAGCGGAAATAATCGACCTCACATCTCGAGTGCTATAGTGTTTAATCAGTTCAAGATGTAGAAAAGCGGATTTACTGTAATTATAAAATGAATGAAGGTCAAATTTTTGGTCCGAGGCTGAATATCTTGAGGATGTTTAGCCCAAAGGCATTGAGTATAAATTTGTTAATATTTTTCATTCGCACGAACCAATCAGAAGATTGTTTGAACGCTATACCGGCAGACAGGGGAAAATATGTAATAAATAATAATGATTTATGTAAAGATAACAGTAGCGGATCCAAGGGGGGGATGTACCCCCCCTCCTTTTGGGATTTCTTTTTTTTACAAAAATACCACGTATTCTATTTATTTAAACTCTTTATTTGAACAAAGCTTACGAGAAAGAAATTATTTTTAAATGAGTACGAAATTTGTCTCAAAATGCTGGAAATGGCCATTTTAGAGACTCAAATTTTCAAAACTTTCTGGGGGACATGCCCCCAGACCCGTCTAAAAAACTCGCGCCTTGGGCGCTCGGTGTGCCCC
>JAOEHV020497557.1:0-21843 GCA_025447995.2 Isaurus tuberculatus
CACCGGAAACGCGCCCAGACCCGCTCGGTTGTTCCAGACACAGGAGGCCCATCGAGATTAGTTTTGCTGCTCACTTCCTTCGCAGCAAAAATTTGCGTTGTACGTTACAGGGCAAGCATAGCAAGCTCGAGTGGTTTTTATTTATTCAGTGAACCATAAAATCTTTGCTGTTCCTTCTCAATTCATTTACTAAACCAAGCTAGTTCTTAGCTCGCATTTTATCTTCCGTTCAAGTTTTTTCATTTCCATTGCACAGTGATTCAACATTTTCCAGAATACAGCAGGAACCAGTTAAAGCTTGTCAGTGGACAGCTCCAGTCACTTTCCTTCCAAAACAAAATCAAGTGTATGAAAGACATCTCTGTAAGTAAACCTCACGAAAACCTCTTTGCATTTGGTTTTCATTGTTTTAAATTTTGTTTTTGTTTGTTTTGATTTTTTTATTTCAATTTCCATTTGATGCATCTTCTATAGTGTATCTTGAGGTCTACACTGAATTGAGTTGACCTCAAAATGTTATTGGGTCGGCAAACGTATAAACGCAATTTTATAACTCAATAAGGAACTGTTCTTTCTTGATTTCACGCTTCGAAAAACGTGTCGGGTTTCCTTAGTAAATGTAGTTGCAAATTTATACGTCAATATAGATTTCTGGATTCAAGAACACCGGCGAACTAGCAACATGCCCTGAATAATTGGTTAGGCAAACTTTTTGTCTAAGACGTTCATTTAAAAATTTATAAAGAATAGAAAGCCGACTGTTATCAGATTTATATCTGATCCATTTCTGAAACATCAGCATTGCTGCAAAAATGCTTACGGTTGACTGTGGTTTTCGCACTGTTTTCTTAAAACATTTTACACTTTTTCTTGTTTTCATGGACTATTCGTAAAAATTTTCAGAACGGATATTATCGTCGTCTAATTGCAAACTGCAAAGAAACGAAAGAATGCTGCAAATATAAATTGAGCATTCAGGCTATACCGACGTGAAAATTTTTTTTATGGTAAAGTGCTTTAGGGCTTTCGTCATTAGCAACAAATAAACAATCAATATTGATAATTAGAGCCCAGATTTCAAATTGCCATTCAATAAAGGATAAAACTCTTCAGGACCGTAATTTCCATCTAAGTATTGGGGGAGGGGGGAGAGAGCTAACTAACTATCGCACATAGAAATTGTTGTATTTAAGTCAATTAGACAGTTTTATAAAGTAGACCTTTTTAGGTGTTGAGTATATAATGAAAAATAATGGGGGAGGGGGGGGGAAATAACATCCCTGCACTAGGTTGACTTAAATTTGTTTATGTTGTGACAAAACCAAATCAAAACTAGAAGTAGAACTGACAAGAAGAACTTATCTTCCTACCAATTAGAATAGATTTTTGAATTAATAATTAGATAATGAAACTATTTTTTTAGTTATTTTGCATAAAATAACTAAATTAAAACAATGAATTACAAGTTTGGTTATTGGAATTTACGATTCATAATATCTAGAAAAAGTTAATTTTATTGATCACCGCTTTAAGGAAAATCCCTTTTTTATAATGAGCAACTCCACTTTTTGGATCAGCTCTTAATTACTTAGATTAATTCTATTTTCAGCCCTAAAATTCTCTATTGGTAGCTTAAAAACTTTGCACTTTAGTTCTAGTTATTTGTTCTAAAAATATAGAAGATATGTTGAGATGTTTGGGTCCCTAGGGATGCTAAGCGAGTCGCTCAAAGGGAAAAATTCTTCCAACTTGTCGCGCAATCTTGTTGCATTGCAAGTTGGATAATGATGTTACTCGTAGTTACCACCTCCGCGCACAGTTTGACACGGAACAAAACATGAATTTGCAAGATGGATAAATTTGTTGAAAAAAGTAGTTTATAACATAGCTGGTAAATTCGTGCGCCCTCTTTGAGCGTGATCTAAATCTGAACATATGCACGGGTGGTTGCGCGAGCGTGCACTAAATCTGATTTTGTACGCTCGCGGAGTTGAGGATTTCTGACTTTCTAGAAAAATAGCTGAAAACTATGATAAAGATCTTCCCAACTTTTCTATAGAAATAAACTGGAATTCGGCTGAAGGAAATGCTTCCCTAAACTCAGTGAGGAAGAAATGAGGGACAAGACTAAAAACGCTCGTGTGAAACAATAGAAAATAATATCAGGAAACAATAAATTGCAGTGTGATTTGAGAAACTTGATACGAAATTGTCGGCTATGTTATAAAAGAAATGGTCCATGTTTTAGCTGTGCGTCTATCGAGTTACTAGTTATGGATGCACTTGCTTGTTCTCATTACACACCTCTCGTGCTCTCCAAACTTACCGCGTGCATCCATAACTCGATAGACGCACGCTATAACCATGGATCATTTCTTAATTTTAATTAAGCAATTAAATTACTTACCGTAGTTATTCACTTTTAAGCCGCACCATTTTTTCACAAAAATTTCAAAATTTTGAGAGTAACAGCGTTCTGAATTGGAGGTTGTGTCTTAAAACTGAGAGGTATATGATAAATGTGTAATAAGTTGACTTGTAGAGCCAGCTTGGCGCATAGTCAGAAATGGTTGTTTTTAAAAACTTCAGGTTCTTACGCTACAGTCTACATACTACTTACTTATTTCTTAATTGTCACAATTACACGTTTTATTTACTTGCCAAAACTTATAAATTGTTTTTTGACATAAAATATTCGACGAGAACAAATTGAACTAGTTCATCTCTTTTATAAATCACTCTTTTTATTTGATTCATTTTATAAGAACGTGATCCTGAAAAGTTCTCAAAAATTTGATTAGCCAAGGCCAAGGGCCGCGGAGCACATTTTAGAGTGCGGGGGCATATTCAAAATTTCGGAAGTAGGAAGGGGGGAAATTTAGTGATTTTCTTGATGTTAACTTAAGCATAAAACAAAACATACTAGGCTTGTTTTCTTTTTGAACTGAACGAGAAACTGAACAAGATTTTGAAGGAGCACTCTCCTTCTAGCTATTTATGAAATTTATGTCGGGGAAAAAAGTGATGGCGATTGCCCCCCTTAGCTTCGCAGCTCCTGTTTACATCATATTTTAATGAGATACCCGAGGCTGAGGAAATTCGGCGGAAAACTTCACAGACTTCATTCACTAGCATTATTAAATCGTAATTTTCTCAAATCGTTTTTTGGGACCAGTAAACTTTTCCGGAACTTTTATTCCTTTTTAACATTGTTGAAATTTTAGTTTCATCTACGTATATTGGCTTGAAAACTGGAAGTATTCTACTATGATATCCCTCTTTCTAATTATTATTATGAAATCGCCAACTGTCGTCTCAACCTTTGCGGGTTATTAAGAAAGACTAGACTGTCACGATACAAATGGAATGGTCTTTAAACTTAACCCGTCATCTAACGAAAAAAAGATGGCGCTTTAGCACTTTAAGTTGTTTTTGACATGTTAATTGTTTTGTGATAAAAAAAACGCATCTAACTTTGACCTCAAGAATCTAAACTCCTCAATGGTACTTTTGTTATCTTCTCCACAATTTATTAGTTATACACAATACTTTAATGGTTCTACAAAGAAATGGCAAAATCTTGGTATGTTGATAATGACAGCAAGACCGCTAAATAAAACAGGCGTTGAGGTGGTAAAAGGATTTCCTTTTGGTTTTCCTGTTCAGTCTTTGGACATGAAAAGCCAAGTGCAGACGAGCTAATCAGTGCCAAATAATCTAAATACCTATAGGTATTCAATAGACACCGTGACTGTGTTATCGGCAAATGATACATTAAGCAACTACTGTCCACATCACAAAATTGCAAATATAAATGTAAATGTAATATTGTACATTCAGGATGGTTAGTTGCGGCAAGTATTTCAACCACACAGTTCTATGTTAACTTGAAGAGATCGCAATAAGAAGCGAAATTATTCGATTTGAATGCTGAGTATTTGAGTTTCACTCCCTGCGGCCAATACGGGACCCTCGAATCATAATTAACCTGTTGTAAAAACCGGTGGACTTCCGATTTGAATCAAGTTATGATCGGGGAAAAGCAGCTGCAAAAAAACAAAGGGCGGAAACACAAAATTGAAAGAACACGAAAAATATTCTAAGGAACAAAGAGTCGATTTATTCAATGTGAAGTACATTGGACGACTTTTTTATTGGCTTCTTAACTTAGAAGGCAACATAAACTGTCAGTACATTTTTTTGTTTACAACGCAGTGTTCAAAAGTAAACACAACCGAAGACTGAAGCTAACTTAACTGAAAATTACCAAAGTTCACGTAAGTTTTGATAGATGTTGTGTTCCATACTTTGCGATGTTTTTGTTCTTACAATATGCGTGGTTGAATATACAACTTTTTTTTACTTTTAAGCAAAGATTCGAAGGAATATGTTAATAAGCGTTTAAATATCGACGTTAATAGTTTGAAGCTAAGACAAAGTAAAAAAGGAAAAAAGTTGGGGCACTCATAAATATTATCATGCATAACATTATATCAGAAGAAGATATTTTGACAGCTATAAATGAATATAGTGGAAGTGAAGAACAAGTTTATGGCACAGGAAAAATAACTGATTTTCAAACGCCGTCAGTTAACGTTCAATTCATTGTCATTACTGTAAAACTACACAATTAAAAAACAAAATTTAATTGGCATGAGCTCATAAAGCGAAACTGTTTTGAAACTAGCAAAAAACTTTTAAAACACGCGACTCTTTTTAACATAACCAATTTTGTGCCGAAATTTGATCCTGGGTTCGCGTTTTTATTTCATTTAGGTATAGAACCTTTTAGTCATATTTCTTTTTTATATTTTTTCGTAATTTATGTTGTTCCTGTTTTATATAAAGAAGGCTGTGTAATCTACGCTCACTTAAGTTAAAGCTCTGATCTTTTTCTTCTATTATTGTTCTTCTATTTATTTCTATTATTATTGTTTAGGAAAAAGTAGCTTCCGCATTTTCGATTCAGTTTGTTTATAACATATATCAATTAACGGCAATTAGCAAAATCTTGACAAACATGCTTTGTTTTCGCACTCACAGGTCGTGTAATAAATATGTTGATGTCTAAACTCGTTTTAAAGTTATCCTCAAGCTTTCTTGATTAACTTTGTAAAATTTGACGCATTTCCGTTTCAGTTTTCAAATGTTAAAGTTACAAAACTTCGCGAAAATCGTAAACTTCTGAATTTTATTGAAAAAATTAGCATTTTGCCATTTGTTTGATGTACCGTTCGAGAAAAGCATTCAATTTCACCAGATCCGCGACAAATCAAAATATTAAGGTCCCGACCGCACACAAATGAGATTGATTTTTAATATGAGATGCCCAATTGTTTTGGGTCAGCGGCTCGTATCGACTAGAAAAATAATTTGTTCAAAGAATTTTCAGAACAAAATTTATGACAAAAGAAAAAAGGTACAAAAAAATTTATAACACCATCTAATTATATCCTCTGTATATTTAGTGCCTATGATTAGAGGTAAAGGGTAAAATTGTAATAATAATAATAATAATAATAATAATAATAATAATAACAATAATAATAATTTTTAACACTTCTATAGCGCAAGTTTTCATGTCAATATGATCAGATGCGCTTTAAAAGCGAATACAGGGTTCAAATAGTAGAGGGTCTGAGATAGTCTGATAAGGCGGCTCACATATATCTTAATAACTAAGAAATGCCCTCAGTGAAAGAGACAGACCACAACACCGGGATCAACACCCTGCTCTTTTGGATAAGTGTGTGGGTTCTTTTAAGTCCCCAAATAAAGTGTTGGGAGACGGGACCTACTTTATAACTTCCTTACCGAGAAGACCGGCGCTAAGCCTAAGGTGCAACCATTTGCAAAGCATCACTTTCTCCTTAATTACTTTTAAGACCCCGAGTGTTTGTCCGGCCGGGAATTGAACCCGAGCCTCCAGCTCGATAGACTGGCACATTGCCAACTAGGCTAACCAGGCGGCGGTTGGCTTAAGCAAACAATTTATCAACTCATGAGGGCTGAAAATGTCATTCACCCAAGGCTAAGCAACTTGAGATCTGACTCTGAAAATGGAGGTGCTAATAAAAACGACGTTGCGATAAATTTCTACTAAGGCTAAGAATTTCTCAAAAGTTAAAATAGGCAAGGAACAATGCTGTCCAGAAGTTTAGGTTCGACATAATTCCATTCTTTCATCGAGTCATTACAAAGATAAAACTTAAAGTTTTTGGTTACGCTTAAAACAAAACTTTTGTGTATTTTCTTTAAAACAGTAAATACCTAATTTTTGTAAGAATTGTATTATTTTTGTACTTTTTGGCTGAAGTTGTCAAGCAAGCCCAACTGGAAAATAAGGAGATGTTGTAAAAAAGTGCGTAAATCAGCTTTTTAGTAAAAAAATTTTAAAAAGCAGATTATGATTTACAAATGCATATTTTTAGCAGATAATTTATTTATAATTTTTTTAATTATCAAAGTTATCAGAGGCACGCGCATGATACCGGCAATCGGAACCAGAGTGGCGCCAAAGGATTCATGCTTCTTCTCTTCCCTTCTTTTTAATGCCTTCCCCCTTAAAGATGTTCAAAGGAATATATAAGCTGTAAGAGCTTTTCCTCTATCATGTTGATCATTTAGTATCACAAGTTTAAAATGAGAAGTTACGATTTGAGTTTTGTAAAAAAACAAAGGCGTTTGAGAAATTCGGAAGTCGATACTGCATTAGTGAAAACATACTTTTCGTGTTTTTGTAATCACGAGAGAATGGAATTCACTCTAAAAGATTTTAAGTCTTTCACTCTCAAGAAGTTTTTTCCTTTAACTGACCTTTCAATACCCAAAGCGGTGAAAGAATTCCAATAAGTGCTTAATGGTGTAGAGAAACCCACTTTAGAGATTTCCTAACTCGCACGTGTTGCTCATTAGTCCTTATCATTTTTGAGTATCTTTATCCTTCCTTCTTTCATAAAGGACTTACAAAATTTGATAAACAGCACCTTGCTATGATTTAGTACCACGTTTGGTGTAACTTAAGTAAGAAGAAAATCAACAGACTACAAAGTCTGAGAAGTTCAGAACGCCAAGTTAATTTTTCTCGCTCTACATAAGAAATTATGATCACTGTTTTTTCCATCATAATGGATAATTTCCTGAAAATATCTGGTCTCCACAAGAAATTCCTATGCTGAGTGAGTATATGTCAAACAGTACTATAAAGTAATTATGTGGCAAATTAATTGTAAGAAGTTTAAAAGATTCCGAGAAGACGTCCATCTGAGAAAAGCAACGACACGTTGTTTAAACAAACCAGCATAGAAATTTTCATGATCATCTTCATAAGTAGTGAATGAGTTGATTTTTTAAGACTTAGCTCGCCCCATGCAAAGTAATCCGGAATCCGGGAAATTTTAGACTGTGGAATCCGGAATCCAGCCACTTTTGGACCATGGAATCCAGAATCCAAGGACATGGTATCCGAATCCACAGCGTGGAATTCAGGATCCAAAGTTCTCTTCGGACATGGAATCAGGAATCCAAAGCGTGGAATCCAGGATCCAAGGCTCTCTTGGATTACCATACACGGACCGACTTAGCTATTTGTCAGAGCACCTAGTACCTGCGTGAGGTTTTTGTGATTTGATAGAAAACTAGCCTCCTATGCAGCCGCTCCTTTATGTCGTCACGCAAGGCGTGGGAAGAAAGCCTTGCATGTCGATACAAAGGAGCGCTGCAAAGTAGGCTAATAGAAAGCATATGCGTGATAGGATCACGTACTTGCAACGTCTGACATAGACACTAAGACCATGTTAGTAGCGGGCATTTAATACCCTTTAAGTCTTATTTACTCTGTCTCAAAACTAACGCTCGAAACGTCATCAGCTTGTATAGAGATATAAAACTACTTACAATGATGATTATGAAAGTTGAGTATCCGTCCGATTTATAAGGAGCAAACTCTCTAACCAACTGAGCTATGAAATTATTTTAGTTTGAACAAAATTACCGTGACTTTGTACCACGGTTTAACTTTTAGGCAGATTTGTTATGAAACAATCTTCGCGTTCAATAAATCTTTTTAAGTAAATTTGAGGAACCCGTTATAGACTGTACTACAGCCCCGCTTTTTGCTGAAATCCTAAATTTGAGGCGCGCTAACAAAAAGATTAACTCAAATAAAGCCTCGAGCGCGGCCAACGGTTTAAAAGAACGGACCGCGCGCGGGGCGTTTTCTTTTCAACTCATTTTTTTTTGTTAGTGCGCATTATGACAAAAAGAGGGGCTGTCGTAGAGTCCAAATCCGTGACGGTCCTCCACTTCAACTGACCCAGGCTGACACAGCGGTCAGAATTCAAGCCTAAAAAACTACGAACCCGAGTTTGAGTCCTCAGCTTCACACTTGGGCTGAGAAATGTCGATCTCAATAATATATTCGTGTCAAAAACAGACTTCAGCAAAGACTGATCAAACGTTGTTTGATCAGTCTTTGGTGGAGTCTGTTTTTGAGACGAATATTTTATTTATTTATTTATTTCGACTAATCACGATCTTTTAAGTGATCCAGCGTAGGCAAGAAATTGATCGTTCGCACGGTTTTGCACTGGTTTTTAGCCTATTTTTCGATCTCAATGTTAGTTACTTCGAACTTTTTTCTCCAACTAGTTCAAATTACATATGGGTCATTATTTTCTATAGTGATGAAAGTAAAAGCTCATCGCCATTTGTCAGCCTTGGGTAAGATTTAGCGGCTGTTCGTTTATTACATTGCAAGGGGGTTGGTGGTTTTTGTAGGGGCTAAACATTAGAAAAAATGTTTTTTGAGGGGGGTAATATTCCCATTTAATACATAGACACCGACGAAATACCAGGATTTCTCCAGTGATGAAAATTGGTATCCAGTGAAGATATCATTTTTATCTTTCACAGTGAAGATATCACGGTTGTCATGACTGCTTCAGTCTAGCCAATAGTTAATCTTAATTTTTTTTTTAATTTAAATTTAATTTTTTTTTAGTTTTAATTTTTTTTATTTTTAATTTTTTAATTTTTTTAGTTTTAGTTATTTTTATTATTTTTTTATCGTTGTCCTGGTTTTTCATCAGTGTCTATATAATAACTACAGAATATTACATGTCCGCTTGTGGATACGAATTTAATCTTCTCGTGTTTAAGTCAATATCTCACTCGTTCGCTGTGCTCACTCGTGACAGATCGACTTGAACACTTGAAGATAAAATTCATATCTACGCGCCGGCATGTAATATCCTCTATATCAAATGCATCTGAACAGCCTTTATCGCTCTGGCAACGCTTCCCTTTTGATTCTGTCATTTAAGTGGAAGTAAAAGATAATTTTGGTTCAGTGACAGCGATAAACTTCATTGTATTATCTCATGGGAGACTCGTGCCTAAGATTTATTGGATCAGGGAGTGGCGGTAAATATTCAAATTAAATGTTGAGTATAGTGGGGGTATAAATTTTAAGAACTTTTGATAAGGGTGTAATTATTAGAAGAGACTCGTCCAATAAAAACCGCCGACCCTGAGTACTCCCTTCCTGGGATGGAATAAACGAACAGTCCCTTAGGGCCTGTTCATATGAGGTGGGATAGCTTGACTTTGCGAGGTGACTTTCATGTCCATTTCATATGGAATTTCATCCCACTTATTATCCCACTTATCGTCCCACCTCTTCCGCCATTTTGATTACAAACACATGTGACTAGTCCCGCCCCAGTGACGTGCGGTTGTTTTCATCCCGGCTAGCCGGGATAAAACGAAAAATTTATGTTCATATGGAAAATTTTTATCCCACTTCACTGAGATCCCGGCTTGCTTACAGTGGGATCCCACCTAACTGGGATGATTCAAACTCCATATGAACACAAGTTTGAAAATGTATGCAAATACTATACGAGGTGGGATCTCAGCACAATGTCACCATTCCACCTAACCGGGATATCCCACCTCATATGAACAGGCCCTTAGCACTAGCCTCCGTTGCAGACGTCTTTTGTGGTTCAGTCCCCCTCCCACAAAAGGGGAGTCACAAAATTTTAAAAAATAGACGACAACTTTTAACCTTGAAGGTTTATTAACAGACATGTTTCGGCGTTCCTACGCCATCATCAGTGTGATTGCAAATGTCTATTAGAAATTTACTTGCGCAAGCTGTAACGCTTGTTACGTTGGCCAAACTGTTAGGCATTTTAAGGACACGCGTACAAGAACACCTCTTTGGTAACAGATCGTCACATATATTCAAACACTTGAATGCTTCCACTGAATGCCGTGAGGCCTCCTCAACAGAGTGCTTCAGAATTCTGGACACGGCTCAAACAGAATTTCAAATCAAGCTCTAAGAAGCTATGCACATTAAATGGTTAAATCCCTAGTTAAACCACAAAGTGACACATGTCAATCTTTCTTTATCTTTATAGTTTTTGTTTCTAATAGACATTTGCACGTGCCTTTAAGCTATTTAAACTAACTTGTAGTTATTATGCATTCACACTGATCATGGCGTAGGAACGCCGAAACATGTCTGTTAATAAATCTTCAAGGTTAAAAGTTGTCGTCTATTTTTTTAAATTACTGGCTTCGCTGTTGATACAACGATCGTTTGGAGTCACAAAAGTTTTGTGGGGACTGAAAGACGTCTGCAACGGAGGTTACCCTAGCACTACTTTTTCGGCTGCGCGTTCTTAGAAAAAGGGTTTTATATGAAAAGGATTAGTAATCGTTATGATGTATTTAAAAATGTCAGATCGACATGGCTTTTATGAAAAGGAAAAGTAAATAACCATCATCCGTTGTTCTCACTCCAAAATCTTTATCTTTCAAGCTGTCCGACAAAGTTTTTATTTTAAATCACTCGGTGGCACTACGCGAATTCACAAAAAATCACGCACTGTCAGAAAAGTCAATCTATTTAGCTATTGCACTGACAATTAGCTATTGTACTGACAATATGCTAACACTAATTAATTTGTTATTCAAATTTTATTTTCCCAATAATGCTTCGCTCTTTTGTGCAAGTCAGTTTGTTTACATCCCGTTTGTCTCGTTTCCCAGGTGTTTTTGTTCTCTGCGGAAGAAATTGTAATTGTGAGGTTTAACAAAAGAAACACAAGTGAAAATATGAAAATCGTGTAACTTTCCTCATAACACTAGAGACCAAACACAGACATATAGTAAAGTTCAAACCAACGCTGCTGCTTTAAAGTCCAGGTATTTCTCTATATTAAGGAGATTATCACCTCTGCATTCCTCCGCACAGGTAATACTGTTAGTTTACATTTACTTTTACATTAGATTCAAGTGGCCTTTGCATCAGTTTAAACAACTTCCATTTAACTGTAGTTATGTTTATAGTCAATCTTCTTACAAATATACAACTACAAAAGTTGTAAACTTTCTTCATGTAATGACTAATGACCAACGCTTAATAGCCACGAAATAAAGTGTTAATGAGTCAAGACAATATCAAAAAGTTTTGTTGAAACACAGTGGCTGTGGAATGTCCATTTTAAAGTAGTATGACGAACCTGTTCAATTCAGAACAGATCACTACGACTTCGAATTCTAGAAAAATTGTAAGGATGAGGGCGACACGACTGAAGGAGACAATGCTGCCCGTATACCGTTTATTGGATAGAAAACAATTTAACTGCGTAAAATAAGTCTCTAGTGTTTTTAGTAAAATCAATTCTAATTATTCTAAAGTTAGTAAATTAAAAGGGTAAAATTTTCGTTTTGTTTGCAGTTGCCGGAGTGTCTTTTATGGAATTCCAAATGTGCTCAAGTCGAGGCGGCTAAACAATAGCTGTGACGTCGGCATATAAATGATTAGGCGAACTTATCAAAATGCAATTAACAATAATTCACAGGAGAGATCTCGCAGAGCTCGGCAAAATTGGAAAGTTGTACCAACAGACATTGTACGGCCAATGCGGGCTTCCATGAATGGGACTCGCAGCAACTCTAAAAAAAAGAAAGAGAAAAATGCGATGGCCAATGGGCAGATTGAAAAGAAGGCAACCCTCGATCCTTCCAACTTAGTCAGTGCAGCAGCGCTCTTGGGCAGCATTGGTTCGCTGAAAGCAGCCGAGAAGACAGAAAAAGTTGTGCGTTCTCCACCTGAGCAGGAATTATACGAAGGTTTTCCTTTTCCTTTTGAGAATCTAGTTTTTGAAGGAGGCGGAAACAAAGGAATGGCTTATGTTGGAGCTTTACAGGTGGGTATAATAAACGATATGTTAATTAAAGGTGCTGTTAAATTTAACTTTTGCCCGTGGCGTGTTTGAGCAAGCCAGCACATATTTTGTTATCTCGTTCAAATGAAATCTTTCGTGGCTTCAAAACTTTACCGTTTTTTCTAGGAAACGGAAAAAAATAATCCTTTGAAACTTGCACTATCACAGACCGTATAAATTTGATTTCATGCACTTTCGGGTTCAAATTGTGACGAAACAAAGATCCGTCGGATTAAGATAAGCGGAACTTAATACCTGTCCGTTTGGGAGCCCATTAATGGGTATATTTAATTCTAACCGTAAATATTTGTTGCACTTACTTTATTATCCTGTATTAAAGCTGATATTCAAAGTGAAGTTTACGGAAATGACTTTTTTAAACCATTTTCATTTCCTATAACTAATATCACAGACATTCCATGGTAACAGATAAAACAAACTCACAGTTGAGTTCACAAAAATAATTTTTCATGCCGTGCCGCTTGTTAATTACACAATATTTTCATTTAAAAATTGTCTTATCTTCATTTTTAAGCAATTATGTGGCAGGTTTAAACATTATCTAAACTTTAGACACATAAATTTTTAGTCTTGTTTCGGGCTAATAAAGCTCCACAGAGTTTATAATATTAGGACCAATATTGCCCAATTGTAAATTTTCAGTTTTTGTCAAGCATTGATTAAAATATTTACCATGCTAGTCTAAAAAGAATTTTGTGTTTGGTATATAAATATAACTCTACACCGTTGTGAACTGTTGATTAGTTTAAGAAAGAAAAACTCCTTTTCTATTCTTGACAATGATGAATTAATCTATTCTAATTAATATAGTTAATGAGTATAAATATTTACACTTTTATGGCAAAATATTGGTACTTGTTGAGATCGACACAACCAATTGCAAGTGAAGGTGAGAAATTTAAGCTACCCAGTGGTAGCATTTTATCTAAAACTTGGACATCAGAAAAACGGTAACATCAAGAACTTATTATTTTAAAACTGTCAATTTTTGGAAAAAGTGGTTCAAGTAGTTTTGGAAAAATGGTTCAAGTAGTTGGGGAAAAATTAAAAATATTTTTAGGATGAAAACATTCGGTGCAATTGTCTCATTGAACCAATGAGATTAAGTCTGATCAGTAATAATGCAGGAATAGTTATTTTTATTTTATTTTGTAAGATTTTTAATTCTAGAACATAATTTTTTTAATAAAAGTTAAGACATTGGAAATGAACTTTAAATTTTGCACTTGAATTTTTTATTTCTGGATAAATATCTAATTTGAGCCAAGAATAGGTATTTTTAAATTTCAACAAATTGATACTTTCTCATGTAAGGCCAATGAGACCAGTTATTCTATTAGTTAACAATAGCAATGTAAAGTTTTTTTTATCATTACATATTAACTAATTAATAAATTAAATGCTGTACTTGATGAATTTACTAAAATCTCTTGTATTCCCTTAGTTCTAACCCATCATAAAGTGGATAAATATCTCAAACATTTATAAACCATCTTTCAGAAACCCAAGCAACACTCCTGTATTAACTGAAGAGTTTAGTGTAAAAACATTGTACATAAGTGAATTCTGATCAAACATAAAATTCTCTTAGTCATTTTAAAGAAAAAAAAACAGAGTCCCCTCAGGAAAAATTATTTAGAAACTGACCTGAAATAACATGAATTGTTTCTCCATAATTGTCTTTTTTATAAAAATTCATGTACTGTAAAATACTACTAACAGTATAAAATTACTTCTCAGGCTGCTAAAAAAATTAATTTCCCAAACAGATTTTAGAAGAAGCTGGAATTATGAAAAATATCCAGAGGGTGGCTGGGGCAAGTGCTGGGGCAATAATTGCCACTTTGATTGCCTTAGACTTTACCTCTGAAGAACTTAAAGAGTTCTTGGAGCAGGACCTGCGAAGAATTCTTGTTGGTGAGTAACACCTATATTATACTATACAATGTTGTGTTAAGTTTATCAAGCCTGCATACTGTGCATGTAGTTTGGTTACAACTCTGCTTTCTAGCTACAAAGTCCAATGTTTAAAGCTATAAGCTTTGTCAAGAACTTCAATGAATAAAATAAACTTAAGGTAGTGGTCAGACAAAATTCAAGCTATGTTTAGAAAAATTACAGGGGACAATATTTCAGCTCCCTCAATTTTATATTCAATAACTCGGATATTAGAATCATGATAATGATAATATACCTAATGACAACTCCCCTGCGGGGCTTTTCAGTGTCATATCCCTCCCCCCTTCCCCTCTCCTGGTTAATAATCCCAACTGGTAAGAGGCAAACCAGTTGGCTATTTACAAAGCGTGGTGAATCTGCCCCTGGGATCACCAAGGACAAATTCATTCAGTAGTCCGAGTCAGGGATTTGAACCCGGGTCTTCCGAATTCAAATCCCCAGCTCTAACCACTGAGCCACGCTGCCTCCTATAGAATAAGAATCTTTCCTGCTGTTTGGAAGGATGTTAAAGGGAAAAAGATAAAAATACCTAAATATACTTTGACTATCCCTGAATCTTTCTTTTAAGGCATCCCCAGGCCCGTACCCAGGAGAAAATATTAACTGAGTATGAATATCAATTTGGCCGTGCTAACACTGAAGATGACAGCAAATTTTAGGGGGATCTGGGAGCATTTCAGGTTCCCACTTGAGATACAAACACTGAAAGCATATTGCTTGTTGGATGTGGGGTTGTACCTACATCATCTATAGATTGTTTAAAAAATATATTTTCATTTTGCCTGCCAGATCATAGCTGTGGTTACTGCAGTTTGCTTCCTAACTTGCTCAAGGGCTTTGGTTGGAATCCAGGAAAGAAAATGTTAAAATGGTTCGGAGAGCAGCTGAAGGAAAGAACTGGTGATGCAGATGTGACTTTTAAAGAGGTAATCATCTTTTTAACTGATTATTCACCAATCATGTCAGTAAATTCTATGCTTGTGTTACAATTTCAGGGTTGTATATATATGTCGTTTCAGTTTTCAAAAATTTTCCGGACCCACAACCGTCTACTTTTCACAAAACTCCGGCTACCTAAAAACTTAAAGAAACCCTGAATTTCAGGTTCCACCTTGTATGTTATACAACCTCTTTACCTGTAATTTACAACTTTTCTTTTAGGATTATCAAATTTGTTTACAATCTAATGTATTTATTACTAAAAACCAACTGATCAGCACATGACTGTATAACTACCAACTGTCCTAAGCATTTACAAAAATGAGAAATCAATAGCCAATACTGGTCTAACTTTGGTACAAAAGAAGGAAGAAGAGCACACTAAAAATTAATATTAAATATAAATATTTGTGCAGTATGGATTTAAACTTGCTATAATTAAATACCTTGTTGGTGAAAATATTATGCAAAGATCTTGTCAGATATGACTGAAAAGAAATTTAGAAAACTCATTTAAAAAGTATTACCATAAATTCCGGTGTATAAGCCGAGACTTTGACCCCAATTTTCGATACAAAAGTTTGGGGGTCTGCATAATTATACAAAAAAAAGGGTATCAACTTTTTATAAAAATACAGTAAAACAGGTAGACATGTCATATAAAAGTTGTTTATGGCATCAATCTATCCTTTTTACAGCTTAAAACAATTTAAAAAGAAAACTGTTCGCATTAAAATGATCAAAAAATCATCATCATTGTATGTTTCACGCAATTTTGGAGCTCTGTACATATCTTTTTATCTTTTATATACTTGCAGAGGGACTCACTAAAACTTTTTTTTGTCTTTTTTTTTTCAAAATAGGGGGTTGGTTTATACAACGGTAACATAAAAATATAGTTTTTTTCTCTTAAAATAAGGGGGTCGGCTTATACAACAAGTCGGCTTATACACCGGAATTTACGGTAAGAATGGAACAGTTTTGAGCTTTTTAAAACCCACTGGATATTGAAAACATGCATGACTAAGAGTGACTATTTAACTTTAGGTTCAAGAAAGATTTGGGAAAGAACTCTGTATTGTTGTTACAAACCTAAGTCAAATGGCAGTTGAGTACTTTCATCCCAAAACAACACCTAACACTCCCATCAGAAGAGCAGTGAGAATGTCTGTTGCACTGCCAGGTAATTAATGTTATTTGATTGGGATTTCAATTTAAAACCTTGAGATATTGAGTAAAGATCGGGCAATTAATATGTATATAAAGCTTTCTTTGACCTAAATCTTTTACGAGCCTAGTGGCCCGTGGAGCTAGCATTTATCTCCAGTTTCTGTAGTGTTAAGCGGATGAGAGTCATAGACTTCCCCTGAACAGGACACTAATCCATCGCAGGTTAGCTTCCAGCAAATGCCGGTACTCATTTACCTACCCCGGAAGGATGGAAAGCTGAGTTGGCTTAGGCGGAAAAGAAGGTCACACAAATATTCGAAAATCTCTGCAAACTGCCGGGATCGAACTGGAGACCTTGTGGTTGGAAAGCAGAGATCTTACCAACTGCGCCAACCATGTCCGCCCATTTGACCACTATTATTTAAAATACTGCAAAAACACCTGGAAACTGACTGTGAAGGCTTTGATTCTGTGAGGATTAGCTCAACCTAAAATCAGGCTCTGTCTTGGGAAAGGCAAATGAAGTCCCAATACTGTTGATATGATATTTTGCAGCCTAAATTAGACCATTACATGGCTTTCAGAGGATAATTAATTATTGGTTTAGATCCACTTACTTACCAGAAAAAGACAAGTGATACTAGTTGAGGATATACAATGTATGTCATCTGGTAAGTCAGCCATGCCTCAAAGGGATTACAAATCATATGCAAGGCAAATAATTATGCACTTTGCCTGATGCCAGGTGTCTTGAATTGCAGTTATAAGTCAGATTAAGAAATTGTTGTTAGGCCTTTTTGTGTTGAATTTAGGCGTAGATAGAATTATAGTCAGAAGTTAACCTACTTCAGGGTTTGAGCCAGAGTGCAAAGTTGTGACATGCAGTTATGTCATTTGTCCCTTAAAATTTGGCAGCTGTGACTCAATTGTGCCCCATAATTTCCATTTATGATAATATTGTAAGATTCATAGTTACATGGTTTTGAACATTTCCTTCTACTTAGCTGTATTTATTTACTAAAATGAAACTTGAACATTTAGGAGTGTTCCAATGTGTAAGAGAAATGAACAGTGATTATGAAGATGTGTACGTTGATGGTGGCCTCTTATGTAACTACCCAATACATGCGTTTGATGGTAAGTTTTGTCAAAAATGTTTGAAACTTGATAATAATTAAAATAGTTTTAAAAGTGGCATCTCATTTCAGTTTTAAGTGGTATTTTGTTTTTTTGGTTTTCAAAAATTAAAATATTCATAAGAGCTTTGGCAGATCCAGGATTTAGTGAAGGGGGTTCAGACAAATGTCCGCCAAAGGTGGACCATTCTAGTGGGGTCCAGGGGCATGCTATACCGGAACAATATCAAAAGTTCTCAGAAAGGTGATTTAATTCAAGCGTTTTGATGGATAATTGTGGGTGTTTAGTACTTTAAGACAACCTCAGTTTTTGCTATTTTTGAAGGAAAATGGTCAAAATATTTTCCTTTATTTCACTTTAGGGGGTTTGACCAAACCACCCCCCCTGGAGCCGCCCCAGAAGAGTCAAATACTAAATCAGATATGATACCATTATAATTGTAAAACATTATGTATTTGTTTTATTCTTGGTTTCAATAGGACTGATCAATGAAAGTTTTTCAATGCCATGCCAGGGAGCTTAATTAGATATAATTTTTTATATAGTCAGTGTGTGTTGTGTACATCTCTCAGCTCAGATAGATCATCCAATATTTAGTGATGTAAGGTCGACACATGATATATCTTAAGAATTTGAACATGCAAAGATTCTTGTAACCAATGCTGCTGCACAAAGAAGTGCCAAAATGTTGAAAAAGTATGTAAGTACTAACTCTAACATGAATATGCAAATGCTTACAAATTCTACTGCTGACTTACTGGGCTTTTTCAGAGAGTATCAAGTCTCCTTTGTTTTAATTGAACATATATTAAGTATTTTGATTCTCACTCAAAATTTATATTAGTCAGTACTTAAGTGTGATTATTGTTAATTCATATATTTTTTGTAGGATGGTGGCTTTCAATGGATCCTAAAGATACATTTTTCAAGAAACTTCAGCCATTAGAAGACTTTGCAAGGTTGTTTGAAAAATCTGAAAGATTTGGCACTTGGAATAAAGCAACTCTAGGTATCATATTGGTAAGTTGTTTTTTTTTTTTCATTTTTACTGTTATTGTGATGTAAGCTTTAATAATTTAATTAATTATTTTATTTTATCAATTTGATAATAATTTTTGCAAAAGTTTTGCAGACCTCAAACTTTTTTAGACTTTCCCTTAAAACAGCCAAATCAAACTTGAGTATTGTAGTGGCTTGAAAAAGCTCTTTAATAATGAAAGAATTAATTCAGAGAATAACACTCAGCTCAACAACAAAAAAAACTTTTGTGCTAATGCCACACAATCCAGTGCATAACAGAAAACATAAAAAAGTGACTGGATTTCCCTAACTATTAAATGCCAGTATACCATATAGAATTATTTAAAACAAGCAATTAAATGAAGAATGATTGAGATGCTAATAAATAAATTTACTAAATGTAGTTAAGTAACTAGGTTGGTTAACTGCTTCAAACTAGTTAACACATGTAAATGGTAAATGATACATGTAAATCAAATGTAATTTCTGTTCAAAACTTTTACAGTACTCGCATACTGAGACAGAATTGATGAAAACATTGTTATCTGAGCGAGAAGGCAACAAACCTCCTCGACCACCAAACACAAAAATTGCAAGGTGAGGATAATTATTAAAAGATTTTTATTGCAGACCTTTGGGTATAACTTATTAGCAATAAAAGATAGTTTTTCATCATCTGCAGGTAGTAAGCAAGCATTACATCTACTGATAGCTGTATAATGGAAATTGATACAGCTTAGTAATAATGCTATATATCAGGCCTGGAGATTTCAGGAATTGTCAGGAACCATTTTTTTGTTCCGTCATTTTGCCAGCACGAATGGACACATAACCGGAAACAATCATTTCTGTGAAATTTTAATTCTGGCCTGCATCTGCGTATTTTGATAAGTGTGTTGAGAAAATGAGGTGCTTTTTAAACTAAAAACAGCCAGAAAAAAAAAATGAATAGATCTTACAATTACTGATGATTATAGTTGATAGCTTCATATTTTGTACATAGTGCAGCAAAAATTGTAAAAATAAGTCGTTTTCGGCATACTCCAAAGTTTGATTCTTCATGTATGATGTTTCAATTAATAGAAATCTTACTGTCTTTGCATGTGGAAAACTTTAAATTTCTTTACACTTAAATTGAAAAATTTTTGCAATAACTTTGGTACTGTATTGGTAATTAAGTTTGGTATGTTTTTTTTTCCAATGGAAATCTAATTGTTTCATTGGTAATTTTTGTAAAGTTTAAAAAAAATATTAAATTCTGGCAATTTGAGGTGCAAAAGTTAGCTTTTACGATCCATATCTGTTTGTACTGTATCTTCATTATAGTCCACTGAACATATTTGCCAAGTTTTCAAAAGATTAACTATAAGATTTAATTGAAACATCCCATATAGCGTTACTGTTAATTTTACCTGAAACACCGGTAACAAAAGTAGTGCCCAGAAGAAGGAGTTTACCGCATGTCTCTCTCGCTCATGGCCTCTTTAAAAAAATTAACTTGCAGTAGGTTGACTGTCATTGCTGCTGACAGTTCATAATTATGCACTTTCTAATGGCTTAATAGTATCGGGAATGCTTAAAATTGTGTGAGAAATAAAGAAAAAAATGCCAAAATGTGCAGTAATGGTGCAACAGTCAAATGAGTGAGTGAGACATGGCAACTATGACTTACTCTAGATTTGTATGTTAATAGTTTGCCAATGTAAAAGTAAAACTAATGGTTTTTGTATTATAAATTGTAATGATGCTACATGTAATATGGGCAAATGTTGAAATGGATTTTTCTTGTGTTGGTGGGCAAAACTGTTTTCACTTTGTCTAACCTTACTTTATCAAAGGTTTGTATTGTACGTGCTTGCCAAATGAATGTACATTTATTTTTAGTAGTAACTGTTTTTCTAAAAACTATTAATTTTAAAATTGTGGCAATATTTAGGCAAAGATTGAAGATGCAACAGCAGCAAGCAATCATGCACAGTGAACACCAAGCAATGGTCCAGGCAGTTGGAAGATTTATGAAGGTAAAGATTCGACCTTATACCCAGGGCCCTTTCCTCAGGCAAGAGAAAGGAAAGGGGCTCTGGGTACAAGGTTGGTAAAAAGTGTTCATTTTGATTAGCCACTCAATGTACAGTACCATCATCGTTACATTACTGTTTTTCCATGGCAAGATTTTTTGACTTTAATTTGTGAATTTTATGTTTTAAAAGAAAAAGATTTTAAAAAATTATAAACTCAATTGAGGTAAGGTGAAAAGCAGTCAGAAAGATAAATAAACATGATTTCCTTTTTTTTAAATTTTAAATAATAAGAAGTAAATACATATACAATTGATATCAGTTATAATTAAATTAGTTTGGAAATGAAATAATGTTTATTGTTAACAACTGTTATAAAATTAACTATTAAGTAATTATTTTTAATTTTTTTTGGTAGTTGACTGAAAGTTAAAATTAATTCAGTTCTTCACATTTGAAAGCTAAAATTAACATCTGAGTTGGTTTTTTAAGATTCTAAGTGCACAAGAGGAGAGACTTTACTAAAAAGAAAGAGTGAAGAAAAGAAATCTATGCTGTGAGTAAAAAAATATTAGCCATGGCAAATTTGATCTTAATATTTTCTAGAAATAAGTACAAAATTAATAATAAATCTTATTCATTGGTTAATGATAAAGTTTGTTTAATTTAATAACAGTTTTATGAAAATAAATTACCATTTAGTTTTAATATTATAATTTTAGTAATGAAAAAAATGTCATAAAGAAAAATGTTAAAATAAATTATATTGAAATTTATACCAAACACCTCAAACCTACTGTACAATGCTTGTAACTTAAAAAAAAAACATTTAACAGACTCTTTGGAACTAAAAATAAATACTGAAACTTAATAATTATATTCAGTGAAACTTCGATAGTTTTGAAAAAAAATTTCTATACCATGATAATAGTTTGGTTTTTCACACTTCATCTCTCTTTTGCTGACCCCTCTGGCTTCCCCTCCTTCACTGAGCTCTCCTCACCCCCTTTTGCTGACCCCTCCTCCTTTGCTGACCCCTCCCTCTTCTTCACTGAGCTCTCCCCCTCTTTTGCTGATCTTTCTTCTTTGCTGACCCTCCCCCTCCTTTGCTGACCCCTCCCTCTCTTATGCTTAGCTTTCCAAATTCTTTGCTGCTGTTAGGTAGGGGATTCCATATGGGGTCTCAAGGAGTAGTATCCCTGCTAGTTTTTCACCACATTTCTCAAAATCATGGGAGAGGCTTTAGTCTTGGGACCACTCGTGTCCGAAAACTGAGGTTGGGGGTAAGCAAGGGCATGCTCCCCATAGAAACTATTCGCTCCAATAAAATCCTCATG
>JAOEHV020497654.1:0-19463 GCA_025447995.2 Isaurus tuberculatus
TCACCTCTAGGTGACTGTCACAGGACAAGCTGTCATTTTCAACCAATCAGAACGCAGGATTTTCGATAGTCACAAGTGTAATTATACTAATACCCAATAATGGCAGATTTAAAGGCAATCCCTGCTATCAATAAGGACTTAGAACACATTTTCAGCGGCTATAAGTGATAAGTAAAATCACGCATTTGTATTATGCTGCGTATATCTTTTCACCCAACCTGCATGACGGTTTTTGATGTTCTTGAAAACAAATGATTTTTTCTTTAGTAGATCATCGTCGCCCGAAAATTGTTAACTACGATTTTCAGTCAAAGTCTGCCTCCACAAGAATTGTAATGGGAAGTGAATTATTTGACAAATCACTTTTTTTTCATAAAACGTTTATAGTTTTTGCTCCAACGGCGTACAAAGAGGGAGAGCAACATTTAGACACAAATTGTAGAACGTGTTTTCCTTTGACACGAAAAGTGTTTTTATAACGTGTTAAGAATTTGAAAGCCTCAGCGGGACGAATCAACCCATTTTGCAGTTGAGAACCCCACAGGCGTTTGACAGACATCACAGATTAGGAAAAACAGCTTAACACTTCACCTAAGATGAAAAAAGTATGATAGATTTAGGTCAAAGGGAAGACACCACCGCCTGGTTAGCCAAGTCTGCCGTGCGTGAGTTCGGAGAAAATGCTGGCTTTGCTCTAACATCTGCAAAAGGTTTTACATTCGCGTCTTCTCGGATAAGGACCTTAAATCGAGGACTTGAAAATATACCACACACTAGTTGAAGCGAGCAGGGTAGTAATGTTTCAAATACATGTGCGCCGCTGTAGAGGATTATCTAACGCCTCGTCCACACTAATGCGCTCTTGTTTGGAAACGCGTTCTATCCTTTTTCGTCTTCCGCCCACACTAAAACGATGGAAAATGAAGGTTTATCTCACCGAAAACGGAGGTTTTCGAAAACGCTTTCCAGAGTAGAGAGTATAAATACGTTTTTGTGTCGATCGTTGAAAATGAAGGTTATCAAAAACGCTTACATCATTGCTCATTTGTTTGTAAGGTTTCTATTGCGCGAGAAGTAAAATCAGTCAAAAACTGTAGAGCAATCGGTATTTATTATGTTTGACCTAGGTTTCGATAGTAATTGCAAGCTTAGTGCAAAAAATCGCTCTAAGTAATCTAAAAACTTTATTTCTACGAAGGCGGGAAGGTCCTACGACAATCTGTCCATCGTTCAGGGTCAAGCCGAAAGCCGTAGTTAACATGACTTTGAACTCGACCGCGAAGGAATGTTTTGTAAATGAAATCCTTATACCTTAAAAATGGCGAGGGAATTTTCGAATGTGTTACGAAGTGAGAGGAAAACCTTCAGTCGATTCAAAGCGAGACCACGTTCGAAAACGGATTTAATCCGTTTTGTGGTCTAGTGTGAACGCCGTGACAAAAACGCATAACAAGGCTAGTGTGGAAGCAAAACTTTTTAGGCGTTTTCATGAAACTCAAAACGGAAGTTTTAAAAAATATATTAGTGTGGACCGGGCCAAAGACCCTCAATAGTGTAATCACTTGTAAAGCGCTAAGAGCATCAGATAAACGCTATATAAATCCGATATTTTTCTTATTTATTTTACATCTATAATTTCGCTCGCTTGCGTCAACCGAACTTGACGTTCCCTACTAGCAGAGGCCTCTCTCACGCCACGAGAAACCTCTGCTAGCGGGAAAACTTGACGCCGAGTATTTTCATTCAATTTCATATGAATTTGATTCGGTACACTTTTTTTTTTATTAAGAACCAGTAAAATCTTGCCCAGGCTCAATGTTCTTATTTTGTTATTTTTTTCAACAATTTGAGGCTCAAAATGTTCTTATATTTCGGGCGTAAATTTTGTGTATTTTACAGCAGATGACAGTACATGTAGTTCCTACAGCTGGAGTATACTTGTATTAAAATAATAAGTAACGAAATTTATTTAATGTGTGATGCTCTTTGTGACGACTGCTTGCTACGCTCATTTTGCAAGTTTTTCTTTTTTTAAATTTTTATTTCACCCTCAAATTGTTCTTAATTTGTTTTTATTTTTCGGGCGATTTGAACCTCACTGTTCTTGTTAAGTGTGTTCTTAAAATAAAAAAAAAGTGTACATGTGATAACGGAATTTTTAGCGTCCTTCGTATAACTAAAAGCAAAGTTTGGAAAGCTTTGAAGTCTTATCCGTTAAAACAAAATTTAACTTTTTAAAAAATCCATAGTTGTAGCATTTATTTGAAAAATATACTTAAACCATAATACGCTTTTGGCTGATTCCTAAAATAACAGGAAGTTGATGCTGGGACATAAATCTTTACGAAAGCACGAACAAAAACAAAACTTTTATAAATTGGTAAAATAAAGAAAAAAGAAGTAAAATGGTCAAATTTTGTGAAACAATGCAAAACAGTTTGGTGGAGGAAGATATCAAAATAAAAACAAACCAATATAGAATAAACACTTGACCCGTGACAGCTAACAAAACGTCATAAAAAACATTACTTACAAGGAAGTAGCTTAATTATTAAGATTAAGATGAGAAGGTATTTAGCATGTGCTTCTATTCTTCAATACATCAAAAAATGCGCGTTTTAATAACTTTATTCAGTAAAGCCGATCTGAGTAAGCTTTTGATAAGTTGAAATACATAAATTATTGCTTTTTTTCAAGAAACGAACTGGATTCTTCTTTTCTTCTTCTCTAGATGCGGCATGTTTGAGTTATTCCTGGAAATAATCAAGATATTTATGTGATAATATTCGCTGTGATCGCAGCTAGCGTGGAGGCCATTCAGATACGAAATTTCACTGAGTAAAATTTGTTCGCGACTAAATTTAAGTTATAAATGAAATGTCATAATGAACTTGTTTCGCAACAAATTCAAAACTTTTACCTCAGAAAACTCTGAATTAACTGTAAACGGGAAATAACTTCAAAAAAGGCAACTTTTAAAATACTACGCATTCTCAGTTGTTAAATACGAGATTAAACTTAAGCTACACATGATGACGGATTGAAAAGCAGAACACGCCTTGCATTAAATTTCATATGAAGTAAATGTAAAAACATATCTTTTATTCGGATAGAACTTCTGTAAGTTTCTCTCATCGATTTACAAAAAAACAAACAATGAAAAACTTCCTCGTGATTAATACATTGTTTACACCCTAAAAATGTCAAATTACAAAGTTCTCCCCTCACAGACGCTTTTTTTAAGTTTCTTTTTGGATCAGCGACGAAAGTTCAAACCCAAAATACCGAGTGAATTAAAAACCAACCGTTTCGTTAGCCACTAAATGTGTATAAATAACCGCGACAAGTGCGTAAAGTTCTATCAAAAACCAACACAAACCCTTACCTCTGTGTATATCAACACCGATCAAGTCGTGTGTTCATGTACTCGGACGACACAGTAAATGTGAGTGGACGAGGAATGGACACTCAAACACTGATTTAAGACTAAATGAAATAACAGAACCAAAAATATTACTGCGAAAAGTCACAGATTTGACCGCGCTAACGAGCAATATTTCTGCCTCGCTAGTTTAACACAAACAAAGCACGGGTAACGATCTATGCCCAGTCTCTTCTTCGACAATAACAAAACAAAACCGCAGGGACACTGGCTCAGGCATGTACTGCTGATAGCAAGACGAAAGCTTGTGCGCATAACAAAAGTTAAACTTAACAGTACCCAAAAGGAAATCCGACATCTTGTATATTTTTTGGCTTTATGTGATATTTTTGAAATTTTTAATCCGAATATTAGAAAAAAATAAAATAGCCTGTCGTGTCACGGTCGCAATATAAAGATTCTCACTTCTGACTATGGTATTTTTTCACACGCAGCCGCTTTCATCAGGTAAATATCAGCCACTGACCGTAATTCGACACAGTCACTCTCAGTTCAACATTTCTCTTTTGACATAAAAATCCCATCTTTATTACATCTCTGAAAATTAAAAGAAGCTTACAGAAGCTAAACGCTGGTTTGTTTTTACATGGTTTTGTCGCCAACCTAAAAACCTGTAAAATTGATAAACTCGATCGAAATAATTCTACTGTGGCGATTCAAAAACTGGGAGGGGTAATTCAAGAGAGTGAAGACAAAGAATAAGCACATTTCATGTGACGGGATTTTTTTAAAGATAGAAAATGGGAGAACTGGCAATCCCCACTTATTGTCCAAGTTTTTACATCTTTCAGTTTTGACTTGATGAGAGTTCAAAGGTTTTGTTGTAAAAAGGAAAGCAATGCAGTCTCGTAATGTTCAGAGGACACTGTTTGGCGGATTCCATGTCTTTCATTCGGGTAAACCTAAATATAATAAAAACAACAAATAATAAATAATCAACAAATAATAAATAGTAGACAAAGAAACAAATAATATATAAACAACAAATAATAAAAATAACAAAAACAACATAATATCGACTTGCCACAAAAACTTCCATGGGAGAAGGATTTCAGTTTGACTAAAAGTGATTACGGTTAAAACTGAATCTCCCATGGGCAGCAAGTTATCAATAATATAACAATAGCAAAAGTGTTTTCAAATGAAAAGAAAAAACTCTTTAATTTCCTTTTTATATTAAACCTATGCTGTTATGATGATGAAACACATGGACTTTATAAGTCATCAAATACACTAAGTCATCTTTATATTTACTGACAACTGAACCGCTGCTCTAAATTTTCTAAAGACTGGCGCGGCTTCAAGTTGTGGGGCTTGACATTAACGGTGGCCCGATTGCCCCACGTCATTTTTTGCCTTTTGGGCCAGTAGGAACCAGTGACTTTTGAAAACTGGTGGCCTGATGGGGCAAGCGAGCTATTTTTGAAAGTAAGTTTGTAAGATCTGTCATTCATCAAAATTATGAATTATGGATGTAGAAAGCAAACAGTGTGACAAAAATACCGATTTCACTCACAGGCAACAAAGTGGGGCTAGTACAATTTTTATTGGGTCAGCAATTTTCGAATTTTCATCGGCCCGATGGGCCAGTAACTCAAAACGTTTCATGTCAAACACTGAGTTGGTTCTTTCCATCGGTTCAACAAATGAATACATTTGCGCCAACAGAGAAACGCTTTTTCCTCTGAACACATAAAATTTACCGGATAGTCGCAAGAGTATGTCAGGGTCCCCCCCTCAGTGGTGGTATAAAAATTCCATGACTTTCTTGAAACATTTCCATGACCTTCACTGACCAAGATAAATAATTTTCCATGACTTTTCAGTTTTTGAAAATTAGCTGACAAAATACTACATTACACAAACTGACTCTGCCACGAGTCTTGAAAATGGCACTTTTTCTTTGACATTGTCATGAGGAATGTATTACCGTGCAGTCGAGCACGGAGCGTCGAGTACAGCGTGTTGGGTGCAGCCAGCCGTATAAATTTAATGAATGTTACAAGGGCCTTGATTGGCTGTCTGCATTTTAACTTCTATCCACTTTAAAAACTAGGACAATTGGCTCTTAATTGTCTTAAAAGATTCCATCCACGCGAACGAAAAAACAGCGAAACACAACGTCAAGATCGACACTTTTAATATCAAATTATTAACAGTACAACACAGTAAACTAGTAACCTACAAAAAAGAGTCCCTGACTTTTAATGACTTTTTGCAAAATTCCCTGACATTCAATGACCCTGGAAAAAGTTTTCAAATTCCCTGACTTTCCAGGTTTTTCACGGACCGCGGGGACCCCGAATATGGGATATATACAAACTCAACTGACTTTACTGCGGGTAAGAAAAAGCCAAACACAATAGGCGATTTCATTGATTCTAGCTTTTTTCAGATTGTATTTATAATTGCTTTACTGGATTATGAACTAGATACAACTTTCAGTACTTAATACTTGCCACCACTGTAATGGACATTAAGGTTTGATCACCTAGCATTGTTACTGTTTTCCTGCTAGCAGAGTTTCTCTCGTGACATTCCTGCAATGAAAATTGAGAGACTCTGCCGATCTAAGCCGTTTTTCTTTGATACACCGCCGTCCACAACCATGGACAAAGCAAACAGGTTTTGAAACTGGTTTTAACCGGAAATGAGCAGTAGGCATGAGCAAATTTAAAAAACCGCTAGATGTTTTTGAGCCCGCGGTAGGATAATTCAAAATGGCGACAAACATTTTGGCGCGAAAGCCACGAGACGTCAGAGCAATGCCAGAGAGACTCTGCTAGCAGGGAATGATACTATCTTTCCGACCATTCCAAAAAGCAACACGCCTTTATTATTTATTACAAAAAATATTCAGAAATTAGTTAGCGCGTTCGAATATCTTAACCTTTTGGTTTTCTGCGAATTTTCTATACTCCGATAGGACAATAACAGAGGCTGGGCTTCGCATTCAATGTTTTGAATTAGTGGTTTGTCAGACCATTAAAATTAGAAATTTACTGGCGACGAAAATGGCTTAATTTTCAAAATTAAAAATTTTTAGTTTTTGTTGACGAATAAATTTACAAAACTCGACTATGTTTTCTTTGTTTTGACTGTGCGACTCCATGATCCACGCAATTTTTTTGTTTGTGGGAACAAAACGGGCAATCCCGCGCGGGCAAGATGGGCCTATCTTGCCCGCTCGTGTAACCAATCAGAACACAGAATTCGCTTCATCTTGCCCGCTCAGCGAGCCTGCCATATAATAATTGAGGTTAAATTCTTTAGCAGGTCGCGTAGAGTTCCTTGTAAGGTTTTTTCGCTTTACTTACGTTTGTCAACTGTTTTGGCCTATACCAACACGATAAATGAGTCCCCAACATTGAAGTTAAGTTCACAAAAAAGGACGGTAAATTCACGTTTAACGTTTTGCATCTCAGGTGCGCTCTAGCTTGTAGTTAACTGGCGAAGCTAACATTTTGTTCTCCTTAAGAAGCCAAGGACGGATTTATAACATGTGTTATCGTAGCGAGAGTTTGGAATTGCTTACTGAAGTACATTATTTCGGATTAAAGAGACACCTGAAGTAATACACAAACTACAACAGTTTTTTCGTTGTTTCCGAAAAAAAAAGAGTTTCACAACAAAGTTGCTGGCTCCATCGGGCCACCAGTTTTCAAGAGTCACTTACAAAAGTTAACGTCTGTTCGCTCACTGTCATTTTTCGGGAGTTATTTTAACTCCAAAAAAGGAGTAAAAAAAAAAGGTACAGAATAACTCCAAAATGGGAGTTAATTTTTACTCCTTTTTTTCTACTCTTTTTTGGGAGTAAAAATAACTCCAAAATGCGAGTCATATTAACTCCTTTATCGGAGTAGCTTTTTTAATGTACTCCCCAGGGGAGTAAAATTGACTCTCGAGCAAAAAAAAATTGGGAGTTTCAAAGAAAAGCAAACGTGATTGTAAGTAATGTATGTGTAGGCCTGTCACCCCACTATAACAATATCTTTCTCTAAAAGTTCTAGTTGTAACGAAGTCCACGGCGTTTTTTAAGCTTTGACAGGCAGTTTCGGCAGATATATTTGCTCCCGATTGCTTGCAGTCTCAGACTTTTGAGAGTTTCGCCAATCACGTTGAATTGTTTCCGTCTCTTTTCAACTAAATATCTATCTTGAGGCTTTTCAATGTGACACAAGCACAAGTTATACATCAATCTTTTCAAATGCAAAACACAGAGAACCAACTATATTTAGCAAAAGGTCACAGAGAACACTGAACCGTGAACGAAAGCACTTTGTTTACTTCATCGCATGTACAAAGCGCGTAAGAAATCGACCAATCGGATACGATTAACCATATCCGTGCGAAACAGAACAAGAGTTTGGTATCCATAAGGCAGACTGTGTATACCGGAGGTTTGGACTGGCTGTGACGCAGGGTAGAATACCGGTGCAATTAACATCTATAGATTATTTATTGTCGAAAAATAAAAATTTATTTTAGTGAAAATAATAAACAATTATTGGATGAGGTTGAGCAAAATATTGTGATTTGTCAGTGGCGAGCAGATTCAATGAATCTGCTCGCCACTGACAAATCAAAATATTTTGCGATTACCAAATCCAATAATTGTTTTATCATTCGATCACTGAATTTTTTTGTGGGACGCGTTAACAATTAAGCGGTAAGTGCATGCTTCCTCGTAAAATAAGTCAAGTCGGTATTTTTCAGTTTTCAAATTCATTGAGAAAATAACGCGGCGCTGCCATTTTTAATTACAAAAGCAGATCGGTTCAAAACATTTATTTTGTAACTTAGATGAATAAATGTCACCTTTTCTCAATGCATACATCAATTTCAAAAAATTAAATTAGGAACTGAAAGCAAAAACTTGGACTAAAAACCATTTCAAAATCACTGGTTTGGTTTTGACAGAGGAGGTCAAAACTACGCATGAGCAGTGTCATATTTGCAGCTAAACTCCGCCAGACGGTAATGCGCATGAACAGTGTTATATTTGTAGGTAGTTATTTGTAGCTCACGTGGTTGGCTTGAACCAATGAGAAAGATAGAAAATTTCCATCGAATGATAATATTTATTAACATTTTCGCACACTACTTGCCAATCAATAAAATGAATGGAAAATCATTACAGTGATATCAACTACTATTTGTGTTCTGGTACTAACAATAGAATCGTTAACACGTTCGTTTAACAAAAATCTATTTTCAACGAACATGACGCAATTGTTAAACGTGGCACCACAGAACATTCCGTTATTTTCATTGCTGCTGGTACTTGCAGCTGTTGCAGATGTGCTGGCTTGATGTTCTACTTGAGTGATGGCCAGTGGAGTCAGTGCTTGTCTCCTGTTTACCTTGCTTCCAGAGCCGACTTGTTTACTTATGATGCCTGCCATATTCTTCTGTTGCTAGATGGACAAAGTCGAATAATTGTCCACGGATTTCAGGTTTTTATGTCCTGACAGTTGGCTGATGTCAAGAGCAGAGACGCCGGTGTGCTTCAGTGCACTTAACATTGTGTGTCGTCCCGAGTAATTCACTTTATGGCCCTCCAACTTTGTTAATTTGGCCATAGATTTTATGAACTTCCCAGGTGAATGTTCACCCAGTGGCTGGCGCTTGTACCATGCAGATGATTTAGGAGATTCAGTCACAGCCAGGTAAAAGCAGGGTGGTAAAGGGGGGTATGGATCACGTTTCACGGGCCGAAAAATGGCTCTTTCACGTTTCACGGAAGATAAACAGCGCGTTTCACGAAAATAACACGTCCCACACTTACAATCCATGACCTTTGACACTATGCTTTGATGTGAAACTTAATAGCGCTGCTGTTTGTTGCAGCGCGGCTGACATATTAGCCGGAACATCTGGAAAATGACTAATCTCGTACCCCAGATCTCCCACTTTTCAGTGAGATCTGGGTACGAGATTAGAAAATGACACCACTATAACAGTCAGGCGACTACACTACAGTGCAACGTGGTGTGCCTGATGCGTGACAGAGGTCAAAGGCTATAATTGATCTTGACTAAGTGATCTAGAACAAATCACGTTTCGCGGACTTGAGCTAAATCTCGAATCTCGGAGACTCGAAACTGCTAAATCACGTTTCACGGGGTGAGTCAAATCACGTTTCACGGGCATAGATTTAGATGATTTCACGTTTCTCGTCAATAAAAATGACACAATCTCGTTTCACGAAAAAACCCTTTACCACCCTGTAAAAGGGGTCATCGGGAATTCTTATCTCCTCAGGCCTGTGATGTTCCATGTACTATTTCAGAAACTTCACGGGACACCTGTCGTTGCCTGTTGTGTACATTCTAGGGGAAAACTGTCGGTCGTGGCAAAACTCAGTAGCACCACTGCGTGTCTTGGAGCCTCTTTCAAACAACCAAGTGGCATATTCTTGGTCGTCTTCTAAGTCCTTTCCGAACTGAATATCACGAAAGCGCAATTTTCGGTGCTCGTCCCTGGCTCTCCAACCAAAAAAAAATGTATTGTTAAACCAAACAGTGCGAATAATGACCTGTGGTGAATGGCCGCCAAACTGCTTTTCTCCCCACAGTTTCTCAATCTCGTCAGTCGTTAGTGGTTCGGCTTTGTTTGGTTTTTGGCCTTTACCTTGGCGGCGAAGACTTTACGTTTGCTTTCAAGAACTTTCCGTGATTTCTCGAACTCTTTGTCACTGATAATTGAATACGACTTGCCCATTTGTCGAAGGTGACGATCAAAACTCCTTTGAAAGCAAGTGAGGGTTTGTGGTTCGTATTCACCTCCGTCCACTTTGCGAACGAGACAGCAGAAAGTTTAGCCTATCTGGCGGAATGACTTCAAGTTCTCTGGTCTCACATGGCTCTTTGCTCAACCATCGCTTCCATAGAGTAATTTCTGATTTTGTCTTTTTCACAGTGTTTTTGTTTGCGTTCTCGTTAATAAAATTATCAATTTTTGCTAGTGGTTATGCTTCACTGCTTTCATTTTGCGTAATTTTATCAGTATTGAAAAGCTCTGGAAACAACTCAAAGTTCGGCAATTCTTCTTCTTTTGTTTCAGAAGGAGAAGAGAACTCGATATTTTCCGCCATATTTACAGCTCGCGCGCTGAACGGAAAAAAGACCTTCAAAAACAACTTTTTCATTTAATAAAAAAACCGGTTAAACCGGGTCTCAAAGTGTCCAATATCGTGTGATATTCGTCGTTGTCTATTGGGATTGATGTACGGTTTTGTAAACGTATCGTGTAATAAATACTTTTATCGAGAAGTCCCAAATAAAACAAAACCTGACCTCTATCCAAGAATGTTAATTTACTACCATATATACAGGCCTTAAACTCTCTAATTTTAGGGGCACGGCCATTTTGGACAAGAGATTTTTGCCAAAAATGGGGCACCAAGGCAATTGTCAAAGGGTACCAAATAGTTAATGCCCTTGATTTAAAATACCCTATGTTTCAACATCTATTTCCTAAAGGCACGGCGGCACCCAACATAAAAGGGGCAGGCCATTTGTGGCCGTAAATCGTGCACATTTCTGGGGGGCATTACGGCAATGGCCAAGGGCATCCACGGCAAATGCCGCATGGCCGTCGTAGATTTCAAGCCCTGTATATAGGCACATTAGTCACGCAATCTTACCAGCAGATGGTACGGCTTACATTCCTTCACCAGAGCGTTGATTAGTAAACTTGTGTGATAGAAATGAACATTCTCGTCAATCAGTCCATGCACGATCAGAAGCCGGTTTTCTCTGTAACGTGAAACAGGAGATGGGCTATTTTCTTGATTTTATTAATTTCACTTGTAAACGGAAACGGTCACTGCAATTTTTGCAGACCCGGACAGCTAGAGACCACACAGCTAGATGTAATTAGATGATGTCGATTTTGGGAAGGGAAGAAAACCGGAGTAAGGAGGGCAAAAACCCTGAAAGTTGGTCAAAAATAAAACAAAACCTAAATGCAAAACACCCAGGATTTGATCTTGGGTGCGTAGTGATGGGAGGTGTGAATGATGAATGGTGCCCCACCCTTACTCTCTTCCGCCAGTTTGGCCTACCGCTTAGTCTGGATGGGCACTAAAAATATATATATAATGATAACATGAAAAATTATGATTTAAAAGGAAGAAAAAAAGAAAAGGTTTAGATTTTAAAATTATTGTACTTTGGGATTTATTAAACAATTTATTCTAAAGATGATTTAACATTTTTTCAAATGGTTATACATGACGACCCTCAATTCATGTCTAATACACAAGAAATTAGATGGGTCGTTTTTTTAGCTTAAATTCGATCCGATCGATTTGTGTGTATTTGACAACCCTCTAAATGGCAACTTGGTTGGTACGGCACGGAAGATCTCTCCCTACCATATGGTGCCTTGCTCAAATCCCGACCCTTTTCCGTCAAAGATTACTCAACTTTCCATCCTTACAAGGTAAGTAAATCAAGTACCGCTTTCTGCTGGGAGTCAACCTCTAATTGATTACATTCCCGTCCAGGGGGAGTCGAGGTTCTAAACTGCTACACACGTTACAAAACAGAGATAAGCAAGGGCTATGGCCAATACGACTGTAGAGAATTCACCTCTATCTATTCAGATACTTCTCTTAAAATTATTTTGTTGTCATGTGCGGCGCTTAAGTAGGAAGAGGAAAATTAATTGTACCTAAACAATGTCGATTACCCCAAGATTTAACGAATAGCTCACTTTGAAAAGAATGGTAGCCTGGAAACGAAAATCGTTTCGCGAGTGCTTATGGGATTGTTTGGGGGAACGCGGCAGCCATTTTGAATGATTCATAGCAACGCCAAAACTCGTCAGTTTTTGTGTGCCCTTACGGGCAAATAATTTCAAGAATCGTCAGGATTGACATTTTACCGAATACCAAAAGAAATAATTATTCATCGGGAATAATAAAAATAACTCAAAGTTAAAAGCGAACAGCAATCATATTTGCTCTGCAAACTGGACAGGAGACAAAAGCTCAACAGAAATCACTTGCAATCAAATTTTCCCGTGACGCCCAAACAATCCCGAGCGCATTGTCGAGCCGAATTGGTTCTCAGGCTACTATCCCCTCTTTTCCAAACTGAGCAATGGTGACTCAGTAGAGGAAATTTCTTAAAATATTGCTAACGTCTTTTAAGCTTAAAAGCTATCAGGAACAAGATATACTTACTCATCCGGGAACTTATCGACGAAATTCAAAACAGATCCTAATCTGTAACCTGCTGGGTTCTCCTGTGGCGTGTTCATATAGCGTTCAGTATAACCTGTGTCATAGGCCTCCCAGGTTGTCACTGGGGCACCAGCAATTGCAATCTAATGTAAATGGATGAAAATAAAAAAAAACTGGGCTTACCGAGAAACGCTTTGCCTACCCTGCAAGGAAAAAGGGTTTTATTTTTTTCTTTAAAAAGGGGAAACCTCTTCCAAGATCTAAACTGATGTTAAATAAAATCAAAAAATGTTAAATCTTTTACTAGATTTTAGTTTTGAAACATAGAACGTTTCGGCCATAAACCATGGCCTTCATCAGCTAATGCTGAGGGTCACGTGACCTGGACAGATCACGTGACAAATGACGTCCAGGTCACGTGAGCCTCAGCATTAGCTGATGAAGGCCATGGTTTATGGCCGAAACGTTCTATGTTTCAAAACTAAAATCCAGTAAAAGATTTAACATTTTTTAATTTAATTTAACATTTACAAAACTGGATGACTAAAAACAAATTAGATCTAAACTGATATTTTCCAAGGTCAGCATCATTTTGTTTTATTTCTTATGTAGCTATTATATTTAAAAAGTTTAGTTAATAAATAGTCAACGAGGCGAGTAACGCCGAGTTGACTATTTCATTCGTAGAAAACAAGAACTAGTAGTCTAATCTTTTTAATAAAAATCTTTGGAGAAGAAACAAAAAGAACAACGTACTTCATTTGATAAATAACGTTTTAATTTATTCAAGGTCAGACAATGAATGTTGGCAATACACAGTTTTCGTTTGGTGGATTGTCTGTCCCGCGAGGCTTGCTAAATTGATGCTTTAATTTAATTTTTTTACCTCTGGAAATTTTTACACCATATTTCGTTGCAGTCTTTGTTTTGCTTTCATTTGCTTGTCATCTACAAAGCTACGAATGGTCTTCATAAACAGGTCCGAAAACTAGAAAATATACGCTATATTCGATCATTTGCTTACATCCGGGCATCATCCATCGGACACTATCTATCACCTGACAGATATCGAGTATGGTAACCAATCAGATTACAGTATTTTCGATAGATAGCAACGAGATTTTTTTTAACAGTATCAATTGAAACTGTGTAATTATTCTGTGGCAAACAACAATTAAAAGACAAACATAAAAATAAAATAGCCTAGACAAAGTACTAATACTCACCTTAAATATATCTGGTCGCTGTATTAGTCCAAACAAAGACAGATATCCACCTGGTAAGAAAGTGTATTTATTTATAGTTTAAGAGTCTCATTAAAGTTTTATCACAGTTTCAAATTTGGGGAGTCAGGTTGGTCTAGTGGTTATCACTCATGCCTCCCATCACTACGGAGCCGAGTTCAAATCCTTGGAGTTTTTCTCCGGGATCTCCGATTTTCCTACCCCATAGAATCGACTTTCACGCCAAAATCTGTGCCGTCGACCGCTTAAACATTAGCCTCTAGCTAAGGAGATTGGGTAACCACTCCCTGCGCGCACAGACGTTAAATAAAGTATTTATTTATGTTTTAAAATGCACTTAAAACAGAATCGTTTCAAACAGTAAAACCAAGCGCATCTAATTTGTTTTAAGAAAGAAAAAAAAAACTAAGAATTAAATTACCTGATTCCAATTTTGTCCTGTGACCAAAGTCAAGCAACCTCTTCAGTAGTTCTTAAACATGGTGACCGGCTGAATTATTTGATTTTTTTTTTGAAGGGCCTTAGTTCATTTTATCAGTGTAAGAGAAAAGCGAAAACCCTTTGTAAGATTTAGGGTGAACTCTTTACATACCATACGACCAGCCGTGGATCGCCACTCGTGACATATCAATGATGTTTGTGGCACTTGCTGCATACTGCAACCCTTCCACTTGGTCTTCAATTTCTACTTGACCCTTAAACAATTGAATGAAAAAAATCTTTACAAAAATACCCTAAGATCAAACACGGTTTACTATAAATGTAACCGCTCCACGACACTTTTACAGATGGGAACATAAATCGATGACAGGCTGTCTACTGATACGTTAAGTATAATTTCCTAGTTTGTTATTCTTACATTTTTAAAATTTTAACCATAACTTGGTTCAGTTATTTGTAAATTTAGAATGCAAACTAACAAACATCTTTCGTAATTTCCGAACTACTCTAATGAACAAGAATGGCTCTGTCACGACAGGGTAAATTGTTTCTCATATTTATAGTTCGAACTTGTAATCGCAAAATGCCTCCAAACTTTTTAAGATCTCTATTAATTCAACTGACCATTCTATCTTTGATATGCCCTTCCAACTGCAATCCTCTGTGCGCTGAGCCTCGCCCGTCAATCGTTACAACTACGTAGCCCAAAGTAGAGATTGTGTGAAGCCGTAAGTAGCGCGTTCCTTTATGAGAGTTGGTTACCAACTGAAATTTAAACCAAAATCCATATCACTTGTTTAGCACTACTTTTTTTGAGAGAGATTTATAATAACTATTATTACAAATCTAGTCGCTATCTTTTGCAAATGTTGTAATCTGATTGGGTTATCGTTCTAGGTAACTATTTAACAATTAGAATACGAGCTCGCATTTTCTATCAATTGCCGATAGAAAATGAGAGCGAGTATTCTAATTGTTTTGGTGGAAATCTCGGGAGAATAAACAAAACAATAACAATAATTTTTTGATAAATGAAGTTTTAATTTATTCAAACAATTGATAAACTGTTTTCGCATGCTGGGCGGTGAGCTCGGCAGTCTGTCGACTGAAACTTCTTAAATTAATGATTCAAATTGATTTTTTTCTTACCTTTGAAAATTTTTACACCCTAATTATTTTGTTACTGCCTTTGTTTTATCGGAAACTGATTTGTCAATTTGAAGCTTCAAATCGTCTTCACAAACGTCTGAAAATTGGGAACCGTAGACGGCAAATTGGAATTCACAGACACTTTCTATCACCTGATAGATAGCGAGTACGGTAGCCAATCAGATTACAGCATTTGTGATAGATAGTGACTAGATTTCTACTAACATGTGATAGATAGTGTCAGTGAGATGACGCTCGGATGTAATTACACAAACATTTAAATATGGCGTCTACTCCCCGGTTTTCGGAGGCGTTTATGAAAAAAATGTTTGATTGGTGCCTTTGTTCCAACATCTGCAAATGCTTAGACCCTTGCATCTTCTCGAATAAGGACGTTAAACCGTGGGTCCAGTCCCCCCCCCAGTCTACTGGGGAACTTAAAAGAACCCGCAAACGTTTCAAAAAAGAGCAGGGTAGTGATTCCGGTGTTGTGGTCTGTGTTAAACATTTTTATTATCAATATTCTTTATATGTGTTTGTGAAGGTGAGAAGCCCTATCAGTTTTGAGATACTCCTACAATTTAGTTATTATGGTAATTGTAATTGACGGATGGATTTACCGTGTTTGAATACATTTTGATGGCGATTATGAAATTGTAACATCAAACGACCAGCACTATTTACCTGTACATGGGGGCCTCCATATACAAACAATACTGTGGGATACCGCACGCCTGGTTTCATGTTTGGCGGCTTGAATATAAATCCGTGAACTTCGTGGCCTAAAGGCAAAATATGAAACAGAGAAATTCTTTGATCTAACGAATCTGGGTCTAATTTAACCTGAACAAAAATCCAACGAATGTTTGATTACAAAATTAATTGTACAGTAAGAGAAAAATGTTTTGTTTATTTAGTGAGTATAACTATCTTTCATTTTTGTTCGTAATTTGAGATGGTGACTGTGAAGCGGAAATCGAATCCAGGATCAGTAAAGCCAACCAAGACCTTGCGATGCCCAAACCTGGAGATCCCGAAGTTACAGCACCAAGACGAAAATTAGGATCTTTAGAAGCAACGTCCTGAGCGTTCTCCTGTATGGTGCAGGATACTGGAAGGCCACTGTCACCACTGAGCTCAAGCTAGAGGTATTCCAGAACAAGTATTTTCGGCGCATACTAAAACTTTTTTATCGAACGAGGACCGTTTGAGATGAGCAGGACTATACCCAGTGTTGGAAACCATTCAGACACTTCGACGGCGATGGCTGGGGCATGTCCCCTCCGCATGCCACCAACTTACTTTCCAGGACAGCGCTCCGGTGGACACCAAAGGGGAAGAGAAACCGAGGCCATCCCTGAGAAACATGGAGACACACCGTTGTTCGAGACCTCCAGGAGAAAGGGCTGACAATGCAGACAGCACAGTGAGTCGCAGCTGACAGAACCAGATAGAGGTCCCTCGCAATCGCCTCCGATGTGCCGGACGGCACGAAGAGGATTAACTAGCTAACTAACTAACGAACTAACTTTATTTCTAACCTTCTGCTACCCACCCCTCCGTATTTCCATCTTCATTTACTACAACTCTTTATATAAAACCTACTTTCTCATCATTTTCAGTATCACTGAAGAAGGATTATTATTATTAACGTCAGCTTCCTACTCTAATTACTGTGATTATTAAACTTTCAACGAAGAGTTGATCAAATCGCGAGAGAAAGGTTTATTGTTAATTTCATTCTGACATCACTTAGTTTTATCATCAAGAATGCTTAGATTCAAAATATTACAAAACAACATGAATGGCTAACTATTTGATATACCTTAATATAGGAAATTAACGAAGCCCTATATTAACGCGACAAAAATTAACACGCCATAAAATTAACGCGAATTTCTGTAAAGTTACATTAACGTGCATTAAATTAACGCGATTCTGCGTCCGAAAATGTTTTACGTGCATTTAATTAACGCGAATTTGATGTCTTAGGTATAATAAGCTATAGCAAACTGCGCATTTTTCAAGACATAACAACAACTTCCAACAGAACTGAAAGTTTAATATCAGTCACATTTGATGATATGTATATTAAGCAGGTTGATTTCTGTCGTCTGCTAAACGAAGTACGGTACCGCCGTTCGCGAAATTCAACACAAAAACCCGCTTTAAAAAATATTTTTTTATGGGGCCTACGTAATATGTAATTTGGCATGAAATAAAGGTGTCTTCAAATAACGATGCTGTAAATTAGTGGTATTTTAATTAACGTTGCAGTAAATTAAGGGGCATTTAATTAACGCGAATTTTTGAAATTCGCGTTAATATCATGCTTCGTTAATTTCCTATATTAAGGTACTTGGAAATTTTGTGAGTTTAAAAACAAATGTGATGCGAAAACAAGTTCTTACCATGCTTACTGCGAAATGAAAATAATTCAGGAGGATGATAATCCGACGAGACCGCTGTAGGAACAAGAATTAAAATGCTTCGTTAAAACATGTACAAATATTATAAGAGATTATAATGTAGTTATACACATGTGAAAAACATCAGAACGTTCGTGCCAAGTGTTTATTAACAATAAGTGTCTAACCCAAAATATCTTCCGAGTCCAAGCAAAGCGAGATTTTTTACACACACCTCTAAGTTGGTTCAGTGGCTCAGAGGTGGAAGAGTAACCCGAACGATTGAGAGTTCAAATCCCACCTAAGTAAACAGACGTCTGTTATCTTTTAAACGCCACCCATTCAAAACCAAAAAAAAAATAACTAAACGCGTTGACTAGGTGATAGCGGAAGACATTCTGCCTAGTGATGTCTGAAGTTCCTTTTAAGGAAGGGGTCATGTTGCTCATCTAATTGCCTAATGACTATTATGAGACACAATACTCGCTGAATTGTTTAAAGAGCAATTGAACTTCGTCGAAGAGTAGGTACAATGCATAAATAAATGTCCATGGCAGCTAAAATTAGGCTTAATTTCATTTATTGCAGATCTAAGGGGTAATGCCACATACCAACGTGGCCTTAGTGCCCTTTATAACAATGTTCTCTACAACGATTACTCTGAATCCTTCTTTCTGACTGAGCACGTCAAAGAGGTCTCATTTAGATAGTCCCCCCCTAACAGCAAGGGTGTTTTCATTTAAAATTCTTTTAAAAATAATGTTTTTTGACTTACAATTTCGTTTTTGTCCCAAAAGCTTAGTTATAAAGTTCAACCCCGTCAACAAGGACACGGTCCAGCCCAAAACAAGTTGATAGGGTTAACGTAGGATGGTTGTACAGCGGGGTTCGGTTGTACTAAAACAATCAGAAGTCATGGACTTGAAATCAAAAGTTCCGATTCTTCATTAGTCACGTACCTTCAGACCGCAACAGACACGCAACTGGGTTAATGGTAACCATGGGAATACCAGTCACGAGGGAATTACTATGGATCAAGTCGTAAACCATTACGGAATGACAGTCGGTTATAGACGAGAACACTGTAACAAACCTTGAACAGTCCTGAGGAAAAAATGGACAAGTATTGAAGTTACTCGGGTAAAGCTGGTCTTGCGCATGCGTGTAGGTTCTGGTCAAACAGTGGAATATCAGCTACGCAATATCACTAAACAATGCAGCTACATACAATGTCCGAAAACACTCGGCAGCACTGCATTTGCTATTGGAAACTTCTAGTATATCAAGTAGTTGATTACAAATGGTGCTAACCTCATTTATTGCCACGACGTGATTCCACCCGGGTGAAGTCAGCCTAGTAATTTCCTGAACACAGTTCTCCGCATACGATACAACATAACTGTTGAAATAACACAAAAAACTTTATGACAATACAACAGAAACTGAGTGGAAAAACGGTTAACTTAAAAACAAGGTATACTGAAAATCGTGTAATTTGTCCGTTTCACTCAGATATTGTCGGCAGCTGCTTTAAACGAAAGGCTTTTGATTGACGTCCACCAAAAACCAAGTAGGATGTCGAAAAC
>JAOEHV020497756.1:0-21804 GCA_025447995.2 Isaurus tuberculatus
GCAGTTAATTTAAATGATAGTATATTTTAGGTATAAATACGCCCAGAACCATTTGTAAACCTTGTTTTTAGATTTTATGTTTTTTAACATTTGTAAACAGAGATTTTTTTTAGATTTTTAACTGAAGATGGCCGAATGGCCGAAACATTTTATTAAACTTGGACCTTTGGGAAGTTTTGTTTTCCTCCGTCTTGCCATTATCCATATATATGTGTGTGTGTGTGTAAATATTTCTGAAAGGTTATATATCAAAAGTTACTTTCGTCACAGCTTTCTTAAAGGGGCCAAGCTTGACCATTGATCTTAGATCATTTGATGAGTTCCATGCCTTAGCAGCAACATATGATGTAGAATTTAATCCATACCAAGTTGTTTGTGATTTTCATTTTCAAGGGCATAACTTTTCATGCAACTGGCTTCAACAAAAATTAATGAATTCAACCTCCAATGTTGAAAAGTCACCAGACCTCAAGCAAGAAACATTCAATTTGGTGTTTTGTGAAAAGAAACAAGGAAATCAATAACAGAACCTTGTGTGCCATACATTTGAAACTGAATGAAAAAATAACTGACATCCTGTGACTGTTTAATACATTCAAAACAATAGAAAAAGTCTTGTTGGGACTACGTAAATGGTGACCACAACTGCTTAGTGGAGGTGATTGCAAAATAAAGGTCAAAGTCAAATATATAATACGCCTTAAGGGTCAAAATTTTTTGAATTTTGAAAACTAAATGAATAAGAGGGTGACTGTCTAATACAGTTCTGCTTAATGCAAGTCTAAAATAATGAATTTAGTATTTCACCCTTCTTAGTCTCAATATTTTCTCTTGCATTTATCTTAAATGCAAAATAAGTAACTTTCAAATTTTCATTGCAGAATTAAAAAAGTTCAAAATTGAACAGTAAACCCTCTGGATTGTTTGGATAACCTTACAAATAACGATCACTAATTACTTTGATTTTTATTGCCGCTATTAAAACTAAACATCACTTATGTTAGACATTGGATTCATACATTATTAGTCAAGCCCTTTTCTTGAAACAATGTAATCAATGTTTTTGTTTTCATTCAGACATTCGCTGAACTCTCAAAGTGACTTGAAAACTAAAAAGTAACTTTTATTTGCTGAAATTTGTTTATAAGAGGAAAATATTTCGAAAAGATTTGCAAGAAACAATAGTAGGCCATGTATAAGTTGTTGTTTCAAAACATAATGCAATTTTACGCCTGTAAATTTCGCTTACTATCAGCTGCCCTAAACAATACAATAATTTATCGAGGTTGCGATAAATTACTTTTCGGAAGAATTTACAAGCTTTCGTGGGGAGGTTAAATTCTCCCGAAGAAATATTTCTTGAACAGACAAAGCGAACTTTTAGATACAAACATTCAACGAGCTGAGAGGAAGTGAAACGAAACTGTGCCAGAAAATTTCGCTTTCTACACAATTATACGGCAAGTCTATCAAATAATGTCGATTATTTTGCTCAATATCTTATACTCTATGCAAATTTTAAATTAAACTCTCAAAAATTAAACTATTCTCATTGATTAAGTGTTCAAGTTGCGAACTGTACCTCTCTCAAAGTTTGTGCGATCAGTTGGTCTGCAATCTCGGGAAACCTTGATTTGAGAAGATCGAAGTTGCACATCTGTTCATTTCCAAGCGATTTCGTCGGTTCCATACAAATCCGTGACATTGATCAAATGATTGAGCTCTGCTTGAACAGTAAATACAAATTTCAAAAGGTAAAAAATTAAAACACTGATAATTCAGGTCTTTAAAACTTCGACTTCACAACAAGTCAAACACATCTTCGTTCGATTCCAGGTTGTTTGCGGGTAAAAACCTGCGAACTTCATCGAGGCACGTGATCCGAAGACCTTTGGAGTAATCGATAACAGATCGGTTTAAACTTCGAGTGTATATCGAACTTCGTTTTCGTAAACTTTCAAAATGCCGCGATACGAGCTTGCAATGATATCAAGAATAATGAGCAAGGTACAGCGTGGTTTAGGATTAATATATTTTCTCGATAAACGCTCTAATATTAATTTTAAAAACCCTTATTTAACTTCTGTCCTTAAACAGAACAATCGTAATTGGAGGTATTAAATTAATGATAGTACTATATCAAATCAAGAAATATTACTTTCATTTTCGACTAAGATAGACTTTAACGATAGTAATCAAAGGAAAAATTGTTATTACTTTCAACGAAAACCTCTCCTCCAAAAGATATTAGAGTAGTCTTGAAATGTTTAATGAAGTTCAAAGTGAAATGTTCTCAAACTAACCTGCGATGGATTATTGTCCCGTCCAGGGAAAGTCATGGATTCTCATATGCTTAGCACTACAGAAACCAGAGATAAGCGCCGGCTCCAATGAGCCACTAGGTTCATAAAGGGATTTCTAGAATGAAAGTTTGCTATGTCAGAGACTTGCATTGAGATCTAAGTCATTTTTAATATTTTTAGTAAACTCCTTATGGAGGGGGGGTGGGGGACCCCCAAATACCGTAATATTGTGTTAGAAAAAGGAAAATACCGCGATCAGGGCCGGATCCAAGGGGGGGGGGGTGTAAGGGGCGTATGCCTCCCCTATTTTTGGCAGATCAATTAATTTTCATCACTTGAATTCTACTTCCTTCTCGGAAAATGAAGAATCAGGGACCACGCAGTGATTTCAAAAATACGGTCGACAGTCTCATATAATTTATATTTATTAGACTTATCTCTGCGTATGTTCAAACAATAGTTTATTCTTTTGTTTACAGTCCGCTAGGGCTTTGTGCACTTTATGCAATTTTCCACACGGGGCTACGCCCCCCCCTTTTTCATAATTCTGGATCCGGCCCTGGCGATACCGTGCGTGAAAATCGTCAATATCGTGATACCGAAAAATCAAACCTCCAAAATTACATAATTTCTGTAACATCAGTGCAACACGGACTGGGATGCAATACTACCACATGTAGCTTCCACTGTTCCAATAGATCGATGTCACGCCAAATGCTAGTTGAACACCACCATTGTTATAGCCTCCGTAGTGTAAATATTAGGTCAAGTTTCATTTCCATAAATTTTAGCCGAATAGAAGGGTACAGGTAAACGAAATACCGTACTAAAACAGGGTAAATTATCGAATACCGGGACCAAAACAACGAAAATATCATGTATCGCTGATAGAAAGAATACCGCAATACCAAGGCATTACAGCTCTTTTACTGCCGTACTGTACCAAAAATGGCCAAATACCGTGATACTGTGGTCCCCCACACCCCCTCCTTATGAGATAACTCTGGTGAAATATTAATTAAGATATTATTATTTGTAGTCATTAAAGAACTTAAGTTTTCTGTGTTGATTTAGGATAGCTTTGCTGCAATGCTTCGACGTACAGCCTTGTCGATTTTGGATAAAGGAGGTGTAGTAAGGAAAATGAAAAACTTGGGTGAACAGGAACTTCCTTATAGAATGCGAGCACATGCAGAATGGCATACTCATGGCAGGTATGAAATTGATGCTAATTGATGATCAACGCCGCCTGGTTAGCCTAGTTGGTAAGGTACCAGTCTATCGAGCGGGAGGCTCTGGTTCGAATCCCAGCCGGACCAACACTTAGGTTCTTAAAATAATTGAGAAGTTGCTGCCTTTGTTCTAACATCTGCAAATGGTTAGACCTTTGCGTCGTCTCGAATAAGGACATTAAACTGTAGGTCCAGTCTCTCGACAGTCTATCAGGGGACTTAAAAGAACCCATACACTGATAGAAAAGAGCAGGGTAGTGATCCCGGTGTTGTGGTCTGTTTTTTCTACTGAGGGCACTTCTTATCGACTGCCAAGTTGCGCCTTATATGTGAGCTGCTCAAGCGGACTTTCTAAGACCCTCAACTGTCTGACCAACTGTATGGTACTTGTATATCTATCCATCCATCTATCAATCCATCCATCCATGACTTAAAACTGTAATCATTCACACAAATAAGTAAATAGATATTTGCTTGTTTCTTTTTTTACCATTAAGTCAGGGCCATTTGATGGCATTTAATTTACAGTAGCAATGCAGTGGATAAGTGGTAGTGTAATGGTGCATGACTGATAACCTTTGGGCCGTAATTCTGAGTCCCAGCCAGACCACTGTGTTTTGTTCTTGAGCAAGACATTTTTTCTGACTTGTTCAATGTAGCATACATGACTAGTAATTCTAGAGTTAAGAGCTTAAGCCCCAACCAGACTACTAGCTATGTTGTGTTCTTGAGCAAGATGCTTCATCTGACTTGCTGTATTCAACATGAATGATTAGTAATCCTCAACTTTTGAGCCTGAATGTCATTTAAACCACTGATAGTGTTGATTTCTCAAACAAGACACTTTTTCTGACTTGTTCAACTTAGCATAATATGTGACTTATAACCTTAGAGTTCTGAGTGCGAACCACAGCCAGACCACTGTGTTGGGTTTGCTTAGTGGGTCCTGAGGTCAAAACCCAACCATAACCCTGCTTCTATTTCTTGTAAACAGGACTCTAATTTCAAAACACTGTTAGCAGGGTTATACAGACCTGGAAAACCTGGAAATGTCAGGGAATTCAATTTTGGTCAGGGAAAACGTCAGAAAGTCAGGGAATTTGATTTTCATTTTGTACTCTTGTCAAAAGAAGTTAAGCTATATATAATTATATATTACTTATATATTATTATTATTATAATTATTATTATTATTATATTATTGTTATATATATATAGCAATTTTATGTGTTGCTCTTTTGTAAAATTTGTAATATATAATTATATATAATAATAATATATAAGTAATATATAATTATAATAATAATATAGCAATTTTATGTGTTGCTCTTTTGTAAAATTTGTTTTGACAGCTTGAGATAATGATTTGTATTATGTTGCACTCTACAGATATTTTTTGTTTGACATTGAACTGTCACCAGATGGTATTTCTCAGCTACGTAATGAACTAAGGATGGACTCAGACTTGATAAGACCCCGATTTGTGCAGATCCAAAGCCGATATGATTCTCAGCCATACAAACACTCAGAGCTAGAATGTTGGGAGAGTTACAAAAAACCATAATAATGAATCTCTGAAGTTCAAGTGGAAAATTTATTTATTATTAACAAATCTTGATGGCAGTATGTAAAGTTTATACTCAGGGAAATACTGTTGTTGACAATAAAGAAGTTGTTTCATTATGGTTTTAAAGTCAACAAACAAGTTGCTCACTGCAGAAATGGCAATGAATGGATTAGGATGGAAAAGATGAAGCTATTGATGGCAATGATAATGATAATGATAGTGGTGATGATGATGATGATTATGGTGTGATGATGGTGATGACGAAGACATGGTGGTGGTGGTGATGATGATGATGGTGATGATAAATGATGGTGGTGATGAAGATGATGGTGATGATAATGGTGATGATGATGATGGTGATGATAAATGATGGTGATGATGAAGATGATGGTGATGATAATGGTGATGATGATGATGGTGATGATAATATTGATATTGGTGATGACGATGGTGATAATAATGATGGTGATGACAAAGATGATGGTGGTAGTGATGATGATGATGATGGTGATGACGAAGATGATGGTGACGAGGAAGATGGTGATGATGATGGTGAAAATGATTATGATGGTTTTAATGCAGTGATTATGGTGATGTAGATAAAGGTGGTGATGATAATAATGGTTGTGATAGTGATTAGGATGGCGATGGTTGTGAAGATAATATAAGGGAGATGGTGATGACTATTGACATTAATGATGGTGGTGATACTTGCAAGAGAACACAAAATTTCTCGTTAGATCAGATACTCTTTATACGGGTCTAGTGCAGAAAGACTGCATATCTGTCTCTCAAATAATGTACAGAGGCTGAATTCACCTCTTCAGTTCATCAGATAAGATAAAATGTTCTTAAAAATTCTTAGTACTGGTTGTATTCGTATACATTTGTAAAATAGAAATTTTGAGAAATTATAAGTTTTCTCTGTAGTTTGCTTACATAAGTTTAATTTTACAACTTTTTCAAGTAACTATGTTCTTATTAATTAAAAGTATGTTTGTATTTGTCAATATTTGAATGAAAGATTGCATGCTTTTTTGATAAAAGAAATTATTCTGAAAACCTGTGAGAAGAAAAGCACTAAAGTTGTGGTCAAACTCAAATGCAGAAAAAAAAATTATTTCAAGAAGATGATTTTAAAAAGATATACGGTGTCAAAAAATTAAAAAAATAAATGAGGAGAAATCTGTTTGCCACCTAAGACCAAGGCAGCCCAGTCAACCTGTGTCAAGGAACTCATGGCCAGAACCCAGCAAAGTTTTTTGTTTGTAATCTGGAATCCATGATACGATTTTAGAATCCAAACACAAAGATAATATGTATTTCTGGAATCCAGGAGCTGACATCCAGAATCCACAATCAATGAACTCATAGACGTCAACCCATGGAAGTTGGAATGTGTGAGATTTGGTGGAATGGTGGGGGGAGGAGTCTGTTGGTAGAGGGAGGGTTTAGGGAACATCAATTTAATGAAAGCCAGGTTCAAAGCAACCGGGACTGCACCGAACACACGTGCTTTTTAAAGCCTCGTTTTGAACTACTAACCTGCTAAGTCTCGACAAAAACCCGGGTTGTTGCGCAAACCAGCGGGGCTGCGGGGGAATGGATGCAAACTGTGGAGTCTGCTTTCACGCAGGAAGAAAGTGAGGGAGTAAGGCGTCAGGATGAGAATGTCAGATAGGGGTCCTTCATCACATTTTTTTAAACGTCAAAATTTAGCAGCAAAGAGATCCCGCAAGTGAAATGCGTGAGATTATCGGTGTAATGCGTGAGAGCGTGAGAAAAGACGCTGAGGTGTGAGACTCACGCAAAATGCGTGAGAGTTGACAGGTCTGAAGAAGGGGAATAAATGATCGTGTTTTAAATCTGGAGCGTAAAAATCCCGTAGTGTACTTCATTTTACAATTGTCAAAGCCGTTTTAGTTTAGATCAGGTGAAGCTTAATAAATAAATAGATAAATAAGTTTCTCGTTGTCGTTTCGTTCTGTCGCCCATATTTCCAAACTTTTAACCAAGCCTTTGAAGCGTTTAAAGTATTTGGGGTTTTGTATTTTTTTGTTTGTTTGTTTAACGTCGGTTAGGTTACAGAAAGCAAAATAACTGTCACCCATTTTGTTTTTCTTTTCGAATTTGGCGCTTATACTGGTGTTTCCATAGTACCTTCCGTAACTTCCGTATTGCATTCCATAAGCTATTAAACTGTCGTTTAGCGTGAAAACGAAGCTTTAGTAAGTGTACGCCAAATATTCAAAATGGCGAGAATTTCAAATCGAACAAAGAAGTTAATATCAAAAATAAAGAAATTTTCTGAGGTGTTATTTACTGTTATGCTCCTCATCTTGTGAGTTATAGTGATAAAATAGTAGAATGAAGACAAGTACAATTTCATAGAATCCTTACAAAAGACGGATAAAGAAGTTGATTGAATTTTTAGTTTAATATTTTCATGTCTGAGTGTCCGCAACGTTTTTTTTTTTGTTGCTTTGTACCTTAGTTGATGGGGCAATGCAAAGGTAGTCGAGTGTTCGAATCTCTTTGTCTTATCTAATGTTTTCATATGAATCCCATAGTATGAGGTTTCCGCGAAATATGTTTTCTTAGACTTCAATAAAGCTTTTGATTTTATTCAATTTTTTAAATATTTTGCTGTCAAAACAGTTCCGAGCCCTGGGCCCGGTTGTTCAAAGGTCGATTAGCACTAACCCAGGGTTAAGTTTTTAATCCATGCTTGCGTTTCTTACGATCCAAAAACTGACTTGACTTTGAAGTTTGGGGTTCACTTGTTTTTAGTGTTGGAAATTCTGAGCAGTGATCATGAGCAAAGAAAACCTTTCATTGTAAAAAAATTACTGTTTGTATTTTTCCTTAACCCGGGGTTAAAGTTAACAAGCTTTTGAACAACCCAGCCTAGGCTTGTCATGAGAGGTTAAGCTGTTTACAATAGTATTAAAAATATGAATATCCATTTTACTACATTGAACATATTATCTGAGAAAATAGCGTAGCTTAATCATTCGAAAGTTCAAATGTATCGACCATCCGCATCGAGTAGTGTAAGAAGCGAATGTTTTGAGCGTTAGTTTTTTGTCCCATGCTCTCCTCCTGAAACGTTCTAACGTCAGAGTGAAGTACGCAAGTTGTGTTAAGTGCGGACGCCTCCTCCCCCACCCCACCACCATCACCACCACCAAAATTTTCGGCTTTTGGCCTATAGACTTTGTTAAAGTTAATAGTGACAAGTGCAAGTTGAAAGATCATTATGAGGTCGGACGCACAACAGCAGTATACAATGCACACACAAAATCAAACTCACTATACAAACGAAAATAGCGTAAAGCATTCAAATAATGGTACAACAAAAAGTGCAAACTTTGCTTTCGTTTTGTTTTAATTTTGTTTGTGCCATGAGTTTTTACCTAGATTTCGCTGTTTTGTTTTTTTTTATCGTTTTGTGCAGTGTCAGTGAGATTTCTTTGGTGAATTTTGCTGTACAATGAAACTTTATGTACCCTGAAATTTTGTTAAGTGACGTTATTGTACAGAGAGAATTTTTGTTTTGGCCATGAAATTTGGTGTTTCACTATGGTTTGAGCTTTATCACCACTTATTTAAAAAGACAGCAATTATAACATCATGTGATAAATACTGAAAGAATTGATCTCTTTTACTGTTTTCTAACTTTGTTTTTCTCAATTTCATAACTGGCTAACCTTTGAAATGTTCTTAAAGTATTTAAAACACCCTAACGAGGCTAACATCCATTCTAGCAACCTCGTGCCCAGGCTTATCTCCCATTCCAGTTTTCTCGTCTTTTCAAAGGCACATATGGAGTAAGCCTGGCAACTAGGTTCCCATTCTAGTTCCCTTGACGTAATCGGCAGTAACAGACTGATTGAAACTATGTGCCCGTCCGTGACTTTAAGAACTTATGGTTTCGTAAAATAAGTCAAAGTTAATCATCGGTTTTTGAAATTCAACGGGGTTTTCGGTTAAGCTGCTGGCTTAACTGACTTTATAAGGCAAGTAAAACCAAACTCTTTTATGTTTGTTTAATTATTCTAAACCTGAGAACATTCTTCTATTATATGACTGTTATTACACACAGACTTAAATTCAAATGTAATCCGTCTTTTCCTGTTTTTCGACACAGAAAATTTTGGTTTCGGTTTTCTGCTTTCGATATCCATATACGTGAGAGACAGGATTTGAAAGTTATTTTACTTCGTCTAGAGATTGCAGGTTGTTAGAGTTCTTTCTGCAACAGTTTTTGTTTAGTAAAAAAAAAAAATAAAAACAGAAGAAGTTACCGGCAAGAAAATTGCAACTATTCAAAAGAAAATTCGGTGTTTATAATTTGATTTACTAACAAAATTAAATACATCGAACAACGGAAAAATCCTTTTTTATTAAAGCACTCGTTTAAAAGAAAAGATACATTAGCTTTGATTTTTTTCTTGTAACCTGGTGTCTATTTTTCTTAATGACCCAACAGAATTTGCAATAAATAAAAATAGTTCTAAACTCAAAGTGAAATATGTAAACATATCAAGTGCGGTAGTTTTTGCTTTTAACATACTTCCGCTAAAATTTCAAGTTAACTGTATATTATTTGGACAGATTTTACGTTCTCGAGACGTTTGACGCAAATTCACGTTCGAAAAAAGGACGAAACGATATGAGTTGTTTGATTATGGGTGCAAAATATGTTGATAATCAATGACTGGTGTTGTCCGGTGCTTTTGGATTTTGTTTTGAAATGACTAAATCGGTGATCACAGGAACGGCCTTGCAAATGCCTCAACATGGCTGAAACCGGATACCAAAACTAAATTTATTCCGATGGGTCTGTGCTTGTAAAGCTGCAACAGAAGAGCTATGTAGAGAATAATAACGTTTTATTGAATTTTGGTAAGAATTTTTAAAATTTTTCGCGTTTTAAACTTTAGTTTCGATGAATTTACAAATAGTCTTGTAATTTTAAAACCTATTTCACACAATTAAATCCGCGTTCTCTAGTTTAAGTAGTTAAAAGTCTTTAGCTAAAGAGTTCCGGGTGCAGAACGAGCACGTTTCTGTTTTGATTAACTTTTTTTTCATTTAACTCCGTTTAACGTTTCGCGTGACTTGATTATAGTGTATAAATTTCATTGCCGGATAGTGTGCTCACATCTGTTTATAAAAATCCAATAAAAAAAAATTCGAACACTCAAGGTGGCTCATAACTCACAACTGGCCTACTCATGTCCAAATCGGATCCAAGTACCCCTGCTCGAGGTCTTCATTCAAAATTTTTTCAGAATATTTGAAGCGAACTGGTGAAGTAGAGGTTAACAGGCGAGACGATGAACCGATTATGAAGAAGACACAAAATACTATAACTAGAATTATAATAAGACAAGTTAAGCTTCAAAAACAGATGAAAAAAAAACTGACTTTTTACAACCAGTTGATATATGGTATCTGTCTCTTTTAAATGTAGTACTAAACGTCGCGGCTGTTCATAGAATTGATCGACATTTGCCATCAACTAAATTTTATGGTTACAAGCTCAATATAATCCTAAATTGACAAGTGCCTCTTGGACGCATTAAAGTTTACGTTTCAAGAGTTAGCTCTTCTTCAGAGCACACTACTTAGTTAATACAAAAAATAGAATAAAAGATTTCTGTAGATCAAGTCAGACAGTACTCAATGCATGAGCAGAGCAGAAGCTATAAGAAAAACAACAAAGCTAGATCACATTTGTGCACTTCAACGTTGTTTCTCTCTCTCTCTCCTGATCAAGTGCAAAATAAACAGATCGGTTAAAACTAAAAGGCCTTATAAAGAGGCGGAATTTACACATTTTTAGTAAGAATTTGTCTGTGTGGGGGAAAGCACTTACCAGTTCATTTCTTTTGTTTAAAGTGCATAAATTCGGTTTGCATATTATAAAGAATTTCTCTTTGATGCATAGTTTGAACGCTTCGTTGTATTGGAGAAGCGGCGGAGCGGGCTATCATTCTCCAGCTGAGAGAAAACTTCGTGTTTGTGTCTTTGAGGTCCCAGATATATTTGCTTAGACCCCGTTTACACGAGACCGTTCCAATTTGGGACCGGTCAAATTCTGGACCTGGAACACCTGTTCACACGGGCCCGTGCCAGTTTTGTCACAGATACGCTAAGTGTTCGCACGGTTCCGGGACGAGACTGGAGCAATTCGGAGTCGTGCCGGTCCAAAACCGGACCTGCTTTTACCTGGTCCCAAAGTAGCACACTTTGCCGGTCCAGAACCAGCCCAGTTTCGTCGGTCCCGTGTGAACGAAACGCGGTTCTGTGCCAGAATTGGACCGGTCCCAAATCGGACCGATCTCGTGTAAACGGGGTCTTAGTTCAGTAGAGTACATCTTGTTTCTGTTTCTGAAGGATACTGTGTGATTATTACTGAATCTGGATTTGAATGTGTAGCCCGTCAAGCCGATATAAGTTTCCTTGCATCATGTGCTGTCAACCGTGGCCTGATAGATTCATTCTCAATAAGGTATTGATCCTCTAGCGGGCACATCCGCTTTCTGCAATTACATGTTTTTTGTTGTGTTGGTGCAGGTGGTGGTGTAGCGTTATGTGTTGACAGGATTGCTTTGTTGTGAGCGCTGATCTTCTTCTCTAGGCTTGGCATACAGGAATAGCTCATTTTTAATGTGTTCTTGTTGAAAAGTTTTTAGTGGGTGCCAGTTGAATAATGATTGCTTCACGATGTTTAGAAATTTCCTTCCCACGTTAGTGGCGACACTTTTGCTATAAAGTGGGTTGTACCAAGTTATTGTCCTTCGCCGGCGCTTTTTCTCTGTGCGTTGCTGACTTGTGGTTGGATCGTATTTGAGTTGGTAGTTGTAGCCGCTTTTGTCTAGGGCGCGTTGGTAATCGGGCGTGGCTTTGTCCAAGGACTCTTCGTCGGAGGATATTTCGATGAGCCTCTTGTTTAATGCCGATGGAATATTCCTTGTGATGGATTGGGGATGGTTGCTTTCCCGGTGGATTTATAGTGTAGTTGTTCGGCTTTGTGTACGGCTGATATCGCTCTCTGCTTTGGTCCAAAGTCACGTCCAGGAAGTTAACGATCTTTTTATTGGCCTCAATGGTTATTTTGAGTATGTTGTCGGCAAACACTTTTGCATTTTTGCTTTTTTAATGCACTCGATTCTTCTAGCTATATTGCTGAATGCACCCAGGCCCTCGCCAGTCGAAGCTGGTACTCATTTACCTACCTCGTAAGGATGGAAAGCTGAGTAAGCTTTGGCGGAAAAGAAGGTCACACAAATGTTCAAATTTTGGCAGAGCCGAGGAATCGAACCTGGGACCTTGTGGTTGGAAGGCAGAGATCTTACCAACTGCGCCACACCGCCGCTTCGATCTCCAATGCAACAAAGCGGCCAAATTATGCATCAACGAGAAATTCTTTATAATGTGCAAACCGAATTTACGCACCTTAAATAAAAGAAATGAAGTGGTAAGTGCTTTCCGCCACACAAACAGATTCTTACTAAAAATGTGTAATTCGCCTCTTTATAAGGCTTTTGTAACCGATCTGTTCATTTTGCACTTGATGAGAGAGAGAGAAAAAGAGTCTCTTAAAAACAGCATTGTAGTGCACAAATGTAATCTAATCATTGTTCTTTTTATCATAATACAAAAATCATCCAAAATTAAGTTTCTATAATCGTATTTTGTGAATCTAAGTATCATTATAAAAAAAGACCTGAAAGATTCTTTTGGTAGTAAATAGCAATTTTTACCGACCTTGTGGATTTGATTGAGAAAGATCGACCGCGTGTTTTGAAGCTTCGATACACTTCGATACTACCAGTTCTAAACCTTTCTTGGAAGCAATCCTAATTATTACATCGAACGAGGGAAAACAACAAATAAAACAAGATAACGTCAAAAAAAGATTTTACAGTTAAAGTTTTGCTTTGATTTTTCTTAAAACATTGCTTTCCCGTTTAGTTTGAGTATGTGAAAACTGAATGGAATCTATTTTATCTTAAGATGATGACTTCGATTACTGAACCAGAAATAAGTTCAGCACATAAGCATAAGTGATGTTTAGCTACAAAGTTTACCTTAGGATAAATGAGAATAGAGTACATGTACAAGAGATTTTTTCTTAAATATACATAGCAAAGGGGGCTTTATTTCAGTTACATGCACGTTATAAATGGAATTTTAGTCTAAATAAAATAACGCTCTTTTAACAACTCTATATCATAATTGGCTATTCTATCAAAAGTCTAATGGTTAAAATTGTAGAAAAACTTAGGATCATTGACTCGTGAAGACGCTATGAATGTTTTGAAACAACTGTTGCAAGTGCAAGAAGCCAATATCTTACTTATTTACATTTCATCTCAAACGATCAGGCAAGAAAAATATTTCCGCATTGCCCCTAACGCTTTATCAAACCTCTAATTTTCTATTTACAGAAATGCAATGCAGTGAGGAATTCTAGCTTGTACAAAGCCTTGGAAGTTGAGTTTTGGATCTGAGCTGTCCCAGGGTCATGGGAAAGGAATCACAATATGAAAAACTCCAACAAGAAGACGACCACGACAAACAAAATGTCAACCCATACCTCACAGCTAATATTTTCTCCAAAATAACATTTTGGTGGATGAATAAAATTTTTATTACTGGTTACAAAAGACCTCTAGAGGAAGAAGATCTGTTTCCCTTATTGGATGATGACAAGTCGGAGGTGTTGACTGAGCGCTTGGACGTAGAATGGGAGAAAGAACTTTCGAAGAGGAAAAAGGGAAAGAAACCACGTTTCTGGAAAGCTCTGATGCGAGTCTGTCATTGGTATGACTATATGACAATCGTAGCACTTGTTATGACCGATATGGCGAATAGAATGACACTACCAGTACTGCTAGGGTTTCTGATTTCTCATTTAATGGGACTGCAGACTATAGACGCAAGTTTTAAGTATATTTTACCAACTGGGATTTGTCTTACCTCACTGGCTCGCAACTTAGCTCAGCATCATTACCAGAACAAATCTGCGCTGCTTGGTATGAGATTCAGAGCCGCTGCTACGGGATTGTTGTACAAAAAGGTAACAATTTATCAATTAGTTAGACAGGTATGGTTTTACCAAACATGTTGATGAAAATAGATAAAATAGATATTTTGGTGCCATTAAAAAGAAAACGATTGAAATTAGTCAAAACTGGTTCTTAAAAAGTTCTTATTTTCTTAAGAGCAAAATGTCTCATATTGAAAAGTCATGGCAATACATTTATATTAATAATCTAATTATAAAAAGGACATAGTATACTTGAACAGCTTATTTTCTTGATTGATAAATTTTTGGTTTTGACTTAATTTGATGAACTTAGAACCTATACTGTGAAATTCTAGCCTAAGAGGTTTCTATAATTAAAGTTGGTTTAATAGTTTCTTAAATTTTGGTATCTTATATTTGGAGTTTTACTATAGTAGTTAATCTGACACCAAAAAGCCACGTACAAGGCTGGGTTAGTTTTATAAGTTTAAAATAACTATAATAAATTTATTCAGATTGTTCAGAGATATACCTTTGTAAATACCCTGTGTTTTTAAAGAGAAGTTAAAATCTATACTTATTGTCTTTCTCTCCATTGTTGGTTGCACGGTTATACATTTAATGTATATTAGTTATATTTATTTTAAATAATAAATAAATTATTTTTGATGTTTGATTGGTTCCCAATAGCATGGCTTGGACATAAATCGTACTCGTTTGAATCTGTAGTCATACTGTTTGATCATCCGATCACAAAGCAGAAAATGGCTGACACACTTCACTTCTTAGTCTTGATCTTGTTAACATTGTAATCAGAAAAATGAATGTTTTTTCGGCCGATCTCAAAATAAATACATCGGTTTGATAGTTGAACTTCCTGTCCTCCCGTTATGCTCATAATAATACTTGTGACTTTGAATAAATATCGCGCTGCGCATTTGCTCGGTTTTGAGTTATGCGTGTGATATTATACAAAACAAATGACTCTCTTTTAAGTTCCTATCTTTTTTCACTTTTGTATTCATAAATATACGTTATTGAAAAAGCGTGAGGTCAAAATGGCTGGATATTGGCCGGCCAAGTTCTCTTTTTGCGTTATTATGGACCGAGACGAAGTCGAGGTCCATGAAAATGCAAAAAAAGAATTACGAACGAGGCCAATATCCAGCCATCTTGACCGATCAAGCTTGTTCAATAAAGGATTTATTATACGGTAAAAGAATTTCACTTTACTACTGAAAATGACTTGTTTATTTTCGAGCGTTATCCCGAGCGAGTAAGATGGGCCTATCTCTTGCCCGCTCAGCGAGCCTGCCATATAATAAAACTGAATATAGCTATCATAGCGAGGTCACCTAAGACGGGAATTTCGGTTTCAAAGTCGTCTATGGGTGCAGGAGTTACGTAGTTTAAAATAAATGAGATGTGCAAACAAATTATATAGGAATTATTCTAATTATAAGAATTATAAGAATGGGAAGTTAATGTCGTTAGTTTAAATTATTTTAGTTTCATACTCATATTCATCGTTTGTTTATTTATATTCATGTTTTCTAGGTTTTACGTATGAGTCAAAGTAGACTTGCAAAAATAACTTGTGGGCACGTGGTCAATCTTGTAACCAATGACATTCAAAGGCTTGATCTCGCCACACAAAACCTTTTCGCGTCTATTCGTTCGCCTTTTGACCTTGTCATTCTTGGAATTTTGCTCTGGATCCTGATTGGCTGGCAAGCTGTTACTGGGTTGTCCTTTGCACTAATGCTGATTCCATACGAAGCAGAAATGACTGGATGGGTGGCCAAACTGCGCATGCGTGCTGCTCGCATTACCGACAGAAGGTTAGCCGTTATGAATGAAATCATTTCAGGAATCCGAGCAGTCAAGATGTATGCGTGGGAATGGCCTTATCGTGATGTCGTGCGTGTAATCAGAAGGTGCAGTATTGAATTTATATATTTTTGTACATTATCGCCAGATCGACTCATACATGATAATACTGACTCCGCAGCCCAATATAATTTGTAGTTATAAAATCAAAATCTTTGTCTTGAAATTGAACTTAGAATCCAGAATGTGGGAATGTAGAGTCGAAGAACATCTTGAATTGTCTTTCATAAACGTGTTCTTTAGTGTAACAATGAGTTAATATCTAATTCGTTTAATTGTTATAGTCATATAGAATATTATGAAATTATGCACATTAAAAATGTGCACAACCAAACTTTTACTTGGAATTGTTCAGCGCACTTTAAATCTTTGGTCCCTTTCTAGGAACTGCGAAGTAAAGGCAAGTGGTGAATTGCAGTTTTTCGATTTACAGTAGTATATATAGCATGATTAATTGATTACCAAAACGTTCTGTTGTGTATTAAGAAGAGATTGGCTGAGCAGAATAGGTGAATAACTCCGCATTCATTTGCTTTTGAAAAACAACACCTTTAATGAAATCTACTTACGCAAATTTAAGCTTCCAGTTTTGTTTCAGTAAAGGCAAGTTTATTTATACTCTCTAAGTAAAAGAAAGAAAAAAGAATGAGAAAAAAGTAGTTAATACTGCAGAAATATTTACACAGCAACTGGTTATGATATCACTGTCATCTAGGAAAACTAATGGTTCATAAATATCATAATACCAATTTTTTTTTTCCATAGGAGAGAAATTACCATTCTGAGGAAAATCTACGGCATTCTGGCAAGCTTTGCATCTCTACAGCACACCTATGACAGCGTCATCTGTTTGATTGCATTTGTAACTTTGGTTTTCACTGGGACCAGACTAACTCCATTTAATATTTTTACAATGGTTGGGTTACTTAGTGAGAACAGGTTTGTATATAGAGTCCTTTTGTCATTTAGTAAAGTTATCGAGACCTTCAGCTTTAAAATTTACTTTTGCGTTCTACCTGTTAGGAATAGAGTTAAGACGCTGAGTTAATTTTTTTATCATTTTTTTTGATTTTTGGAGCATTAATTTAACCCCGACCTCTTTGCTCTAAGTCATCAGCTAGCTAGTTCGAACGCTCACTGAATGAGCTAAGTGCTCATCTTTTTTCTTCCATTTTGAGTTTTCAGTAGTAAATATTAAAATACGTTATGAAAATCCATTCTAACTGTGAAAAATAAATGGTTCAACAAAGGTAGGATTTTCTTCAGTGGTTTGCGGGAAAATCCGATTTTGACAAGGAAAGGACCTACATGAAGTCTGCAAGGATTTTATCACATTGAAGGGTGTTGTTGTTTTACATGTACAAGGTATCTTTTATCTTCAAGTTGCAAGCACTCCAAACTAAATAATCATGTGTTATGTCTTTTGTGCTACAGGCGGTCACTAGTGTATGGATTGACAGACGGAATGCAGTTGATAGCTGACTGCTTTGCATCTTTAGACAGAATAGAATCATTTCTTCTGATAGAGGAACTGGCGGAAAAAGAGAGTACCTACGGTAATGGAAATGGAAAGGAGAGTACCGCGGGGCAAACCGAGGTAAAATAAACCTTTTTTTTTAGCCCTAACATCTCCAACGGTTCTTCTTTGTATAGTTTGTAAATCGAGTGAAATCAATACAGATAATCGTTAGAACACCATTGAAGTTTATAGAGTAAAATGCACAACACAATCATCTGGTATAAGTTTACAGGTTGATGGCTTTAGCAGCTAGCTGTCTTGAATGTAGTAGGAAGCAAGCGTGTTGATGTGTAGTCCTTATCAATATAACACAATTTACAATGCTGTATGACGCTAGAGATGTCGAGTTCTTGACATACGATTTACGCAAGTTATCACAGGGTCTAACTTTAAGTTTCTGATATAACTTACGAAAATGAGAAGCATTTTGTAAGCATTGATGTGGTGATTTTTGTGCACCCATAGCAATCTCACAAAACTTTCTAAATATCTGTTGTGAAAGAGAACTGACATTCTTACTTTATGGAATTTTTTTCATTCCTCGTGAGACTTAATTATAGCAGTTACGAGCCACCTCCACGATTGCCGTTGGCCAATGAATCTTAGGCTAAGGTGTAGCTAAGACGTATCAAATAGAATGATCCCCCTTAACGTAGTTTGGGATTTCCAAAGTTATCAGATGTTGGGCGCTGTCCATTGACTTAGAAATACCTTTCGGATACGTTGATGCTCCATTCTTAAAACCTGCCCATTTTATACTACGGCACTTTTATCTTATACAGCACTCTGTGGTTTTCTGTCTTCTTGGAAAGTTCATGGTAAAATATAACCGTTGGCCAGAATGTGCCATAAATGTTTTTCAGACATCTTTTTGGTATGTCGTTCGTAAGAGATTAATCCTTTCAGCCCAAGCCAATTTAACAGCATCTATCTTCTCCTTACAATATCAATACAAAATCAGTTGTTTTGTTAGGAGAAATAAGGAGCTGATCGCACACAGCAGTCTCCCCAAGATGAATTACATATTTCTCCCAACTTGTTTAGAAGGAAAGTATGGAGTCAGGTTAAGAGAACCTAGTAACACATCACATGTCGTGTTTGGGGCTGAAAGGGTTAAAAGCTGAACGTTTACAGACTAAAGAATCATCAGTGGAGAAATAGAGATCATGACCAAGTTGTTCAAAAGCTCATTAGCACTAAACTAGAATTAAAGATTTTAAGTTTTTGTAAATCTTTCTACCTTTTATATTCTGATCTGGCCTGGAAATTTGTGTTGACTTACTTGTTTTGATGAAGAAGCAAAATATTATTTTATAATCACCGTAAGTCTTTCCTTTTGAAGAAATAAATCTTCAATTTTTTTGCTAAAGGGTTAAAATTAAAAAACAAGTTATTTAACAATCAAGATTGGTAAGAAGCTCTAACAATTGGACTATATTTCCTTTTCAAAACACATCATAATTTTGCGTAGTATATCAAGTTAGACAATATACGATTTTTTATAAACAGAAATCTGAAACAGCCAATGAAGAAAGAGAAGAAGATTCGGAGGAGCTGCCCTCTCTGAAGGTATCGACCCTGACTTGTCGTTGGAACGGTGATGCTGAAGCACCTGTAGTCAGAAACATCAACTTTGAAGTAACTGATAATAAGCTGTTGCTTATCACTGGACCAGTTGGATGTGGTAAATCATCTCTGTTGCTCGCAATCTTGAATGAGCTGCCTGCATCTGAAGGAACAATAACAAGATCAGGGAGAGTCGCTTATGTGCCACAAACAGGTGGGATTACAGCAAATTTCGTTGTTTCATTGTTTTCCGCTATGTTGTTACTTATACCTGATCTCCTAGCAATAACTACCTTCGTTCATTTTACTAATTTCATTTTTCAGATTCTCTTAGGATAAAAATTGTTTACATTTTAAAGAATATTATTTAGTTTTGTTTCAATAATTTTTTTTTCTTTTTCGTGTTATCAGCATGGGTATATACCGGTTCTCTAAAGGAGAACATTCTCTTTAACCAGCCTTATGATGAGGAGAGATACCAGAAGGTCATCGAGGCGTGTGACTTGACAAAAGACGTAAGAAGTCTCCCAGATGGAGATATGACAATGCTCGGTGAGCGCGGTGCTAGCTTGAGTGGTGGTCAGCGGGCTCGAGTTAACTTGGCACGCGCAGTGTATAGTGATGCTGACATTTATCTGCTGGATGATCCACTCAGCGCTGTTGATGCAAAAGTCGGCAAACATATTTTTGACAACTGTATTACCGGTGTTCTTGGAAACAAAATTAGAGTGTAAGTGATTCCTTCGATTGTTCGCCAAGAACACGAGACCTGGTTAAAACTCAAAGGATCATGAGTTTATAAAGGGTCGTTTATTTGCATCACTGCAAAATAATAGGTTAAAATTATTTGTCGCTCTATACATCAGAAACCGTTTCGTGTTGAAGGCCCTATACTTATTTTGCGACGGGATATCTTATCTAAATTCCCAATTTTCTGACAAGAAAACCCAGATTTCTTTGACTGGACACTGGATTCCAAAAGTAGGGCTATCGATTCTGTAGTCTATATTTTGGATTCATTTGGCTTGATCCCGAATTCTTTTGACGGTAGTCTGAATTCTCTTGACCGAATTCATAATTCCATTGACTGGATGCTGAGTTCCATGGAATAGATTCCAAATTGTATCGGATACATATTTATTAAAGACTCCATTGACTGCATGGGTTCCTGATTTCATTGGCTGGATTCCGACTTCTTTCATTAGGTTCTGAATTACATGTCTAGATCCCGATTTCTTCTGACTAGATTCCAACTTATATCAACTACATTCCGAATTCTATTGGCCAAAATACGCATTACCTTGAACGGCTTCCTCATTCAATTGGCTTAATTCCTAAGTCATTTGACTTACTTCTGGACTTGATTGGTTTGATCCCGGATTACTTTGAACGGAAGTTGAATGACATGTCTAGATTTCAAAACGTCTTGACTTGGTCTTTTGATTCCTTGCTTAGAGTCCGAATTCCCTTGCCTCAACTAATGAAGTGAACCTGAGCAGTCTAATATCAAGATTCGGTTGAATGACTTATGTATCCTTTAAACTGAATTTCAAATTTCAAGTTTCGGCTATTAATTCCAAAAAAAAATTATGAGGCTGTAAGAGGATATCAATGTACATATCATTTCTCTCATTTGATTTTCTGTCTTTTTTATACCTTATGTTAGAGCTCGTCTTACCCGACAGAATATTGCAATCTAAACCCGGGAATCTAATTCTAATTTGCTTCAACAGGCTCATAACTCATCAGCTGCAGTACCTAAAAAATGCCGACTATATTCTCATTTTGGAGAAAGGAGAGATAGAAAAACAGGGAAAATACGAAGACATGAAGGAAGAAGGTCTGGATATCGAGTCATTGGAGGAACATTTTCTGGTCAGTGATGAGAAATACCTTCAAGTTAACCAAGGAACTATATCTGTTACTACTGAACAAGAAAACCTTACCCGGAGAGAAAGACGGGATAGCGACTGCTCTAAACCCCAGGGTCTGGTCACATTGGCAGAAGATCGAAGTGTTGGAACCATCTCAGCAAAGTTATACTGGCGCTACTTCAGATCAGGATTACCAGCCTTTTTGTTGATTCTTCTCGCGTTCTTGTTTTTGTTTTCTCAAGGTGAGGAGTTTAAATGACAAAATACTTTCGATTTTTTGCGGTGTTATGCTTTTTATCAAATGAGACATTTTTCCCTCCTATAGTTAAAGGATTAAAACGATATGGAAAGATTAAACGTTTGTAAGGCTGGCATGGGGTCTGAGTCAGAAGGTAGCCAGTTCTCAGTAAATTATTTGGCCGATTCTCAGTTAGCAGTAGTTTTTAAAACATTCATTTTCAGTAACCAGCAAAAAATCCCCTCAAATTTCATAATCAGTTAAATTTTTTACGCCATTCTTGGTAATCAGTTAATACCATTCAGATCCTACTAACAGCCATGGTCTACTTTGCCATAAAAATTTGAATCTAACCTTTCAAGATTCAAAGATATGTAAATATAATAGATTCGAAAGACAAAATTTAATTCAAATTTTACACAGATCTAACAGGTCATAATTTGCACATCTAAAGGAAATCTGATACAATATAAATTTGCTTTCCTGTTTATACTCATGACTCGTACAGAGGAATGGGTGTGCAGCTCGAACTGGGAGCCTGAGTGTTTTAATGCCGTCCAAGTATTGTACAA
>JAOEHV020497861.1:0-18595 GCA_025447995.2 Isaurus tuberculatus
AAATGGCTCCTAACTTTTTGGACTTGGCGACCACTTTGAAAAATTTAGGAGCCAGATGGCTCCTTGAAAAAAAAGTTTATTTCGTGCCCTGCAACAAGCGCACGCGCAAAGTTGCCACGAGGTTTAAAGCTTCACTTCAGAAAATACTTCACACTCCAGGCGGGGGCAGCTTTAGTGATAACTATTTCTAGTCACAATTTGAGCTTACATCATCAGAATTCTTTTGAAGTTCTTTCTTCTTTTTATTCTCTGCGTTTAGCAATTCCTTGATATGCTTCAGATCAGAATTAGCTTTGACATCAATCTTAAATAATATAATAGTTCAAATTAATAATCAATATCAATAAACACTTCATTACAAATATGGATAGTAGAATGATTAATTTTAAATTGTAAGGGTGCAGTTGTAAACTAAATACGGCTATTTTCTAAAAGTAGATTATTATGACAGAACTTTAACAGAGTTCGTATAAAATTTTGTATTAAAATTTCTAAACTTTTTATTTTATTTTATTCTAAGCCATTTGGCTCAAGTTTCCAGAACCCCACGATGCGAAATAAAGAAAAAATTGTGCACAGTTTTCTTTTTAACGTACGCGTTGAAACGGATGTCATTTTGAAAAATAACGTGTTGCTTGTGATTTTGACTTTTTATGAAGTTAATATTTGGTAAGGAAACCGGTGTCATGTTGCTGCTAGAGCATTATACAATAAGGAAGGAAAAATATTGTTTTCAAAGTAACGTTGGGCTGGGCAAAGTAAAAAAATTCCAATTTTTTTGTCATAGTTCTGTAAGTTGAAAGAAATTTTAGAAAATTCTCCACGTCCAGTCTTGGAAAAACTCATCAATTTCCAAACTTTCTAAAACCTCTACAAACCTTTCTTTTTGTTGTTTAAATTTTATTTATTTACTTATTTATTTATTTATTTATGAAGATTCTAGATAGCAACACTAGGGAGAAACAACAATAGGACACGGGGTCCCTTACAAAGATTGCAACTCCTGCAAGGAGTCGATTTTTGCTGAGGGAGGAAAACCGGAGTACACGGAGAAAAACCCTCGGAGTCAGATTGAGATCGACAAATCTCAGCTCACGTGCGAAGCCCTGGAGTCGAACCCGGGTCGTAGAGGTGAAAGGCGCGAGTGATTACCGCTACACCAACCTGACTCCCCTTAAAACTAAAAAACTTTACATCTTAAACTTTACATCTACACGGGAGTTTTTTTATTAGCTTTTCAGTGTCCTATAACGTCTTTTTCAAAGCAGATAATTAAGCTCATTCGATACCACTTCTTACTTCTATATGGTCTGATGGATTGCCGTAAATAATCAAATTAGCATCACACTTTTATTAGAAATACTCCAATGAGCTCCGTTATTCAAATAAAGCCACACTGTAAATGAAAACGTCTTTTATATTTAAAAACGATGCTCCCATATAAATGCTTCATTGCGAGATTAAACATTGTACATACATACTTCATTTTGGTTAGAGTAATTGATATAAAGAGTTACTACAGCAACAAAACGTTTAAGGAAGGACACACAGTGTGTTTCTTGAGGCTTGAGAAGTGGGGTACACTAAGTGGGAAAGCAGGTACACCTGGAGTGGGTACGAGGTCATCAAGCGCCAAATGCTCAAGTATCTAGAGAGGTTTGGGGACATCCCCAGAATTATTTTGAACTTTCGAGTTGGGGAAAACCGGTACGGCCGTCGGGGACTGTCGGTACAATTTACCGGTGTACCAGCCTTAAGAAACACACTGACACAACAAAAAAAATTGAGATTTCAGAAGCTTTAATATTTGTTTGCTTTCTAAAACCGGATTCGCATAACAACTCCAAGTGCAAACCTTGCACTGGTAGAAAAAACATCTGGTATCGCGCATTTAATATTGCGTACAGTATGGTTTAAAATATTTCAAAAAAAATAACTAGTTTTTCTGGATAAGTGTTTTCAGAATGATTATTTTTTTTTTTACCTTTGATGCCTCGCTAAATTTTTTCTCTAAGTCTTTCAAGGCTCCTCCTGATTCCTACAAGAAAAGGTTGAAGGTCTTCATGACGAAAATGAGGTATTTCAATTTGGAATTTTTATTCCTAGTTAAACCCATAAATTGCCATAGTTAAATCCCCGGTAAACAACAGGAGAGGTGAATTTCAAATTTCAAAATTTAACGTCTAGGATTCAGAACCTGTTTTTACTAAATCTATCAGCATTAGCACAGATCCGTCATTTAGATCTCTGTCTTCCAATCATTAAATTTCAAGTTCAATCCCCAGGTTTGCAAAGATTTCAACATTTATAATATATGCTCTTCTTTTCCGTAAAAGTTGGCACAGCTTTCCATCCTTATGACGTCGATCGAACAAGTACCAGCTTCCGTTGGGAGCTAAACTGCGATGGATTAGTGTCCCGTCCAACGGGAATCAGACTCTGGTCTGCTAAACACTACCAAAAACTTAGATTTAAGCTCCTCCCAATTGGACACTAGGCTCGTAAAAGGATTTAACTTAGTGACGAGAGTCTCGGCTACTTTACAAAAACTTAACAAATGCGAAGTCTACTTTTTCCCCATGATTTCACAAAATAGATAAATAAACTCATTGCGATAGTTGTCTTGTATCTTCATTTGAAATAAAACAGAAACTTAACCTTCAAAAAGCCATTTAGTTTTCCAGTGTTTTACCCTAAAATGCACAAAAAGGGGAGTTTTATCGTGCTAAATTCCAAGATTTTTGTAGGGGGGCATGCCACAAAAAACCCCTGGGATACTAGCTTGGGTCTTCTTTCTGATAGTGCACAAGAAATCAAAACGATTCATGTATACATTCGAACCTACCTCACTTTTCTTTTTCTCCAGCTCTCCAATTGCGGTGTCTACATCTTTTATTTTCATTTCAATCTAAACGTAAAAAATTAATAATTCAATACTTTATTTAACGTCTTTACGCGCAGGGAGTGGTTGCCCGATCTCCCATGTCAAAGGCTCATGCATGTTTAAGCGGTCGACGGCAAAGATTTTGGAGTGAAAGTTAATTATAAGGAGGGAGGAAAATCGGAGATGGAGGAGAGGCCCATGTGGGAGCCCCAGGATTCGAACTCGGGTTCCTAGTTGTGGGAGCCGTGAGTGATAACCACTAGGCCAACCTGACTCCCTTAACGTAAGTAAAATGGTTGTAGAGCGAGGAAGTGCTTGGATAAGGCAATTTACAAGAGTCGTGATATGCATTGGTTACACTAATAAAGACAAATGCGAACCTACTTATACGAACTAAATTACTGCTACCTTATTGGTACTAATTTTCGCGGGCACTTAATTTTGCGAAAAAAAGGTCGGCCTATTTCGCGGGTCTTTATTTTCGCGATTTGGTAGCAATATTATTTTCTTAGGGAATTAACTTTCGCAAAAATGAAAGAAAAAACACATTTTATTTCGAGAATGTTACTATTATTTTACACTTCTTCTTATTGTTGAACATCATTAACTCATAACAAAACCAAACTTTAGAAACCGTATTAAAGGAAGGCGCTAAATTTCGCGACATTAAAGTTCGCGGGAGTTATTTTTCGCGTCGCTTTAAGTTCGCGATTTTTTTTTAATCACGAAAATCGCGAAATTAAAGCGACACGAAAATTAGTACCAATAAGGTACTTATTATTATTTTTACCATATTATTACTCACTATCACCATTACTGTATTATTACTCGCTAATATTATTACTGCATTTTAAAAAACTCACCGTTACTGCTTTTATTACTACATATCTTTTCTAACTATTGTATTACTGTATTATTACTCACTATTACTGTATTATTACTCACTGCTAAAATTATTACTGTTAGTATTCAGTTTTTTAAATGAGTATGTTGGAAAGATTGAAGCACAAGTTATGCTTATAAATCCTATTATTTTCTTCTGTGTTAATACTCACTCTTATTCTTACTGTATTACTACCAATTACTTTTATTACTGTATATTTTCTCACTATTATTATATGTCATTACCTACTACTATTATTACTGTATTATTACTCGTATTAGTATTCAGGCCTTGAACTGGTCTTCTCGGAGGGCACAGCAATTTTGGCCTCAAAAATTTTTGTAGCACGGCACCAGGGCAATTTTCAAAAACTTGAGAGGGAACAAAGGCAACATCATTTTTTTTTCCTGAGGGCGTCAAGGCAAAAGTATGACTTTACATCCATTTGACTACAGTGTAACCTGTGTTGAGGTTCTGTTTATTTTTTATTTTTCCTCTGTCAGCATTTTCACGTGAATGAGACACTGCGAAAAGAACCACGCCCAAACAAAAACCACGTGCGATGTTGGAGCCCACGTAACTTCTTTAACAGCGGTCTCAAGACTAAATTTGGGCTTAGACCTTTTTACAAGAATCAAATACTTGCAAGATGGCACAGTGTCAAACAAGTCATATTCGAAAGTAAACCATTAGCAGTTACTATTGAGTTATTTTATTTTCCGAAATTGTTTCAACCAGTTTGGAGTGAAATGAAAAGCAGGTCAACAGATATTCCATAAATAGGGCACAACGGCAATCTTAAAAAAGGGCAGGCTAAGTTTTGCTGTAAAATTCAAATTTTTTCAAGGGCACTACAGCAGAAGCGGTGGGTATCACGACAAACTGCCGCACTGCCGCTGAGAATTTCAAGGCCTGAGTATTATCATCACTCAATTAATACTTTTACCTCAGCTAGTTTTTCATGGAGTTTCTTTACACCAGCTTTCATTTCTTCAAGTTCTGATGCTGAGGTCTTCTGAGTTTCCTGTAAACAAAGCAAATTAAATAAACTTAAATTCAAGGTTTTTTTAATTTCTTTAACAGTGCAAGTTCATACAGTGTAACAGGAAAAGCAAGTTGTTATGTCAATTGTCAGCACGTTACCATATGAGATGCCTCCATATTAGAGGGGTAATTTGCATCAAAATACTTGAACGCTGAGTACCTGCAGTTGTTTATACATTAAAAAATGCAAACTTGTGCCTTTTGTGTCTAGAACCGTCTGCAATCTTCCAAGCACATAATTTTCGATTGTATCATAGATCATTGCAGACATTCAAGACCCTAACAGATCATATGGAAACCCGGCTAAATAACTCGGAATGTAAACAATCACATCTGAAATAAAAGATTTTCCAACGATATACACTCTTTTTTTATAAGAACGTAAAGCTGAAAATCGGCCAAATTTTAAGAACATGCTAAGAACACACCCGAGGCTGCGGAATGACCTAGAACTTTATTTTGTTACATTACAGCACAAAATCATGAAATCGGCAAATAGTCGATAGTGCAACATTGTTTGCAACTAGAATAAAATACATGAAAATTTTACGACAACAATTTGCAGGACTCATTATTTTCTCTTTCTGTATATCAAATATCGAAGCTTGTATCTTCTTAGATACATATAGTCTCTGGACAGCAGCCAGTGACTAAATTTTGTTTCAAAAACTAAACACGATAAAAAAAGTCATAATTGTGCTTAACAAAACTTTAGCGAACTTATATAAGGCTAAAACCCCCAAAATATTTAAGAACGTTCAGCATCGGCCCAAAAATGAGACGTTCTTATAAAAAACGAGTGTACTTTAAAGACAGTCATTTCTAAGCCAACATACCTCAGCCAAGACAAACTGGTGACCAATGTAAAGTCTTGTCAGGTGCTCCAATTCCCTCATAACTTTCTGATACTCCAGGTATGCAGCCCGCTCCTAAATGTGATAAACAAATGGACAAAAATCTTCGATTTTTATCAAAAAAACAGAACAAAACAAAAAATTAAAAAAAAAATACTGTCGCAATTTTAAGGGCTGCAATTTTCAAGCCAGTTCAAAACAAGGCAATTAATTGTTATCAAACAATGAATTTTATTTGAAAAAAATTGTTACAATACAACTAAAACTTTTATAATGTTATACTCATAAGTGAGAACAAAGCAACACAAGTATCTTGTTGTTGTATTTGTCCACCTGGTTTTGTCTGACCACAGACCTCATCAGGGAGCCAAATGAGATAGAGTTAAAGAACTCCTAATGATTGTAGCAGAATCATGTTCCTGTTCCTTCTGTGGTGTGAATAGCGAATGAACCCCCACAAAAGATAAATTAAATTTGTTTAATTTGGGGGCTCACAGACTTAAGAATAGGATTTTATTTCTCTGTATCTTTGGTTACATTTTACTTCAGAAAATTTCTATGAGACCAGTCTTATGTCTCATGTCCTGGTCTTTTGACCCTGGTCTCATGACCCCAGCCTAGTGACCCTGGTCTCATGACCCCAGCCTAGTGACCCTGGTCTCATGACCCCAGCCTAGTGACCCTGGTCTCATGACCCCAGCCTAGTGACCCTAGTTTCATGACCAAGTTCAGTTACCAGTGTGTTTCTTAAGGCCGGTACACCGGTAAATTGTACCGACGTTCCCCGACGGCTGTACCGGTTTTCCCCAACTCGAAAGTTCAAAATAATTCTGGGGATGTCCCCAAACCTCTCCAGATAGTTGAACATTTGGCACTTGATAACCTCGTACCCACTCCAGGTGTACCTGCTTTCCCACTTAGTGTACCCCAGTTCTCAAGCCTCACGAAACACCTAATTACCTTATACTTATAAACCTGGTCTCATGACACTGGTCTCACAAATAAGCTCCAATGACACCAGTCTTATGATCCCCGTCTCATGACCAAGTCTCATGATCCCAGTGTCACGACTCGGTCACTTGAACCCATTCTCATGACCCTGGTTTCATGACCCCACTCTCATGACACAGTCCCATGACCCCATTCTCATGACCCTGGTTTCATGACCCCACTCTCATGACACAGTCCCATGACCCTGGTCTCATGACCCCACTCTCATGACACAGTCCCATGACCCCATTCTCATGATCCTGGTTTCATGACCCCACTCTCATGACACAGTCCCATGACCCCATTCTCATGACCCTGGTCCAATGACCCAAGTTTCATGACCCTAGTCTCATGAACACAGTCTCATGAGCAAGGTTTTGTGACCCTGGTCCCATGTCCCCATTCTTATGGCCCTGACCCTATGACCCCAGTTTCATGGCCCCAGTCTCGAATCTGGTTTCATGACTCTGACCCCCATCTCATGACCAACCTCTTTCAACTTTGTGAGATTTGGCAGTATATCTTCATTAAGAATCTAAGGAAGAAAAAAAAGTTAAAATTTGCATTAATTTAAGGCATGCTTACAATGTAAATGTTTACCAGGGACATTTATCAAGTAGAGCATTTAACTTCCATGCTCTTTCAACTTTCATTACTTCAATCCTAAACTTAAAACTTACCAATATTGTAACAGCTAAAATGGGAAAGTAAAATTAAAAGCTTTCTTTTTTCCTTACCCCTGTATTTTGTACTACTTTGCAAGAGCTACAGTAATTCTACAGTAAAAATTCCTATTCTGCATAAACTCCAAAAAGATATAATTACAATTGAGTTACTTGAGATTATCAACCTTAAAGCTCTGATATAACAAGATAATGAAAGATCTTTATGACACAGTATCCCAGGTAAATGCAATCTTGAGCATATATTCTCTTGGCGTGGGGATTGACAGGCATTTCTGACTGCATAAAGAGTGCTAGAGTTGGCCAGATCCTGCCTTTTACTCCTTTATTAAATACAATTGTGAGGACTGTTCTGTCAACTACAGTAGAAGATTCAATTTATTTTTGTTCCAAAATTCTTTTTAAGTTCAATTGATGTTGATACAAATTTGTACATCTACTGTCACTGTCAACTGTCTCTTAATCATGTTAATTTTTTTCACTGTGAAATTCTGCCCCCCTTTTTACATTTATTTAACTTTGTTAACTAAAACTAATTTTTCATTAAATTCACTACAATTTAAGTTGAGTAAATTTCCAATACTTATATCTCATGGAGCACTAATTTCCTATAACAAGTTAATTGAAAAATTGACTATATAGAATGTCTCACACTTAAATTCCACAATAACTTTATTTAAGTGCTCATAGTAATGAATTAATGCTCTAGCAGTGTAATTTTTCCTGCTTGTAACATCTGTGCTTTCCAGCCACAAAGGTTACGGGATTCAAACTTTCCTGGCAAGAAAGCCACAAATTATGTATATCTATTTTATACAATATTTACATCGTCCATCTCTTTCAGCTTATTGTCCTTCCTTTCAATAGTTCTCATGGCAGATTGCTTTTTGGCCTCATACATTCTTGTTCCTGCTGCTTCTTCGATCATTGATAGAATCTAGAGACATCAACAAAAGATAAATATACTGTTTTTATGGTCAACAGTTAAACAGATCATCGTGAAGTGTTAATTGTAGAGTAATTATCAATTGTAAAGTAAAAGTTGGAGTTGATTTTGATCTGAAAGAATTTTTCAAGAAAGGCCTCAGTGGTTAAATTGGTATGCAGTGTGTTTCTTAAGGCCGGTACACCAGTAAATTGTACCGATGTTCCCCGACGGCCGTACCGGTTTTCCCCAACTCGAAAGTTCAAAAAAATTCTGGGGATGTCCCCAGACCTCTCTAGATACTTAAGCATTTGGCACTTGATGACCTCGTACCCACTCCAGGTGTACCTGCTTTCCCACTTAGTATATCCCACTTTTCAAGCCTTAAGAAACACACTGGTATGGACAAGTGCTTCACAGAGAGATGGCTAGGTATGTTCTCAATTTAAAGGAAATGTGGAAAAGGTCTTGGTGTGACCTACAGAAAACATGAATAAAATTTGTGTAGGTGGATATAAGAAGGAAAGATGTATTTAGTAATATTTTGGATTGCAAGATGCAAATGGAAACAGCTTTAATGAAAACAAATGCTGATACATGCATTGTGGGAGGAGAGCATTATAGAGTACTTCCTTGATGATCCGTACCTCAATTAACTAAACCTCGACTACCCAAATAATAATCTGGAACAAAAACAAAAAATGACTGTGTTGTATAATCCTCTAACTGAGAACAGACAAATAAAAGACTGGTTTGCAGCAGATGGGCCCAGTTGTGAGCATTTTGATGAAAATGGAATGGTGGATCTGGTGAAATCTGTCAACTTTTACCAAAAATGGTGAACAAGATACAGTACATTCCAAATAACATTGTCAACAACCCACATTGCCCTATTTCCAACACAGCAGCAATAAATATGTTTCACAAATGCTTTAAAGTCACCAGAGGCCACCGTTGCAAACACAACAAACCTCATTGCATTGCAACTGATCGCTGAGAAATGAGAGGCAAGCTGAAGGCAAATTTGGACAAATAGATCGTTTTTCTTGTGAATCTGCTTTGTATTTTCATAAGAGCTGATATCAATCACATCAATATTTTGATTGTATTCATCATTTCAAATGTTTTCTGACCCAAACACCTTAAAAGAACAATTTTTGTGCTGTTCTGTTTGCTCTGCAAAACTAAAACTGGTATTCCTGGAAAATTCGATTAACTGGTATTTTTGATTATCCAAACCATTTTGCAAATCTGCATGTACAAGGCTTTTGGATAATTGAGGAAGTACTATAATCGTGGCAGTTGTTGTTATTAAGTTGCAGAGATGGTTATGTTTATGGATAGAAGATGGAAAAAAAATCCTACCTCTGGGGGCTTCATATTTAACACTTTTGTGATTCTTCCCTGTAAAAAGTACATTATGTATGTGTCAGTAAACATTTTTTATTCGTTGAGTAACAAATGCATAGCATAAAACAATCAAATACAGCAAAACAGGTTAAGAACATCTTTAACCCTTTAAGCCCCAAACACGACAAATGACGTGTTAACAAATTCTCCCAACTGAGTTCCATACTTCCTATATAAGCAGTTTGGGAGAATTTGGCCTTTCAACTTCCACAGCTTATTCCACTTGATCAATTCCAAGTTTCTCATTACCAGTTATACTATTTTGCTTGAGTTATGTTAGGAGAAGTTAGACGTTGATAAATTGCCTGGGGCTGAAAGGGTTAAAAAGACTTTTCAGTCGCAAGGTCACAGGTTCCATCTTGGGCTCTACCAAGATACTGTATCAGGGTTTTCAATAAGAATCATAGTAGGTGGCAAAACCGGAAAAGTAGGCAGTTAAAGATCAACTCGAAAAAAAAACGCAAGGTTACCTGGATCACTGTTCGGATTGTCACGAACGATCGCAAGTTTTTTGGTGTTTTTCGTGTTTAAATCTTGGCAAATTTTTATTACATAAATATTTTTTTTCGTCAAAGTAGGTGGCGGATTTAAGTGAAATAGCCGGGGAATTTCGCCAGCCGCCGGCTCTTAATGAAAAGCCTGCTGTATGAGTATTTGTCCAACCTTCTTTTCTCCAAAGCTGATTTAGCTTTACTTTATAACACTGGTAAATAAAGTGCCAATGCTGCTGGGAGGAAACCTATGATGGTATACTTAGTGTCCTGTCAGAACGAGTCAAAGCCTCAAATCTGCTTAATGTACTTTAGATGGGTTCATACTACTATAGGATTATAAAACTCCAGAAGTTTTTCAGAGTTTAAATACCGGTAAATATGACCCATGATCCCAGAATTTCAAATCCATATATATTTTCTTCTGCAACACAAGACACTAAACCAAAATTGCAAAATTTTTTCTTAATATCTTGGCACAATTTTAGTTGCCACACCAACTAGAAAAAACCTCAAAGGGCTCTGGGGTGTTTGTTAAGTAGTGCTCTAACATGACTGCAAATAGTATTTCTAATTTGCAAAAAGGATTCACAAAATTTTTTTATTTATAATTAAAACTGTTATGTAATAGAATTTTTAGAATTAATAGAGTTTTTCAGAAGTTGCTGCGCATGCCAGAAAGAAAATTTTCCAGGAGTTTTCAAGGACTCATGAAGAGCTTTTCCAAATTCCAGGAATTTTCCAGAATTGCAGGAGCAGTGCAGGCACTGCTCAGAAAGCAAACATTAGTGCAAGCCAGGTTAGAATGCTCAGAAAAAGAATTAGATTTATCAGCATCTATCTTCTCCTTACAATATCAATACAAAATCAATTGTTTTGTTAGGAGAAATATTGGGCTGATCGCACACAGCAGTTTCTCCAAGATGAATTACATAATTCTCCTAACTTGTTTAGAAGGAAAGTATGGAGCAAAGTTAAGAGAACTTAGCAACACATCACATGTTGTGTTTGGTGCTGAAAGGGTTAAATAATTTAAATCTGACACTTCAACCATGGAGCAATGCCGCAAGCTTTCACACTGAGTCATAAGACAAAAACAAATCCTTACAATTGCATTATCAGTACCTGCATAATGAGGAAATGAGGATTGTTAATGTTAAGCTGAACAGATTGAAAAAGATCTTGCACTCTGGTATTGTTTGCATTACAGCCATTGATAAGATATTTGTTTCGCCCACCAATGACAACCTGCAGTAAAAAGCAGTAATGAGAAAATAATCACTGAATAGTTTTTAAAAAAACTTTTGAAGCACATTTTAAGTGACTAGTACAACAAATGGCTGCAAATAATTATAGGCAGTCATGGGGTATCGGCTAAACAAAATTTACTGGTGTCTGACAATATCTCCATTGTGTTCGAACATTTTGTCCAACATTTTCTTTTACATTAAATCATTTAAAAGTAAAAAAAGAATCAAAATCTACACTATCATAATCATCATCACCATCATCAGTGAATGATCACCAATCAGGGCGCAACACTTACGCAAGCCAACTAGCCACAGACTAGTAGAAATTCAGTTTTGGCTTGTAGATTTGCGATTTCCACTAGTCACTTTGGCTTGTAAACAAAATGAAATTGACTGAAATAGTTTCTGTCTTTCTCAAGGAAGAGATATCAGAATTTCTATGCTTGGTTAGTAAAAAAGTTTTTTGGCTAGTAACATCTATAAGTTGTCACTAGCCACTAGACTAGTAAGTTGAAAAGTTAGTGTTGAGCCCTGAAGTAAAATAATGCTTTAACTCTTTTCGAAAAAGTAGCAAAATCTTTTTGTTCTTTTTGAAATAAAAAACATTGACACATAAGACCTTAGTCAGAACACTACCATGGTACAAACACAGTTTTACAAATTATGCCACTAACCTGTCGAGAAACAGTAATTTCATCATAATTTTCATATCCAAGGGGGCTTTGCTTCTTGTCAGTGTTATCAAACACAATTGTAACTGTTGCCTTGGTTACACCAGCTTGGCCTCTTTTGTACACCAGTTCTTGAAGGTTACTTGCACGCACCTGCAATTATTATCATATATTTATCATGCCAAATATATTTGTTAGTACAAAGTACCCTAAGTGTGTTCCTTTTTCGGGGGGAGGAAGGGGGGGGAGACAAGGGGGGCATGTGTGTACCGAGTAAAAATTAGACTGGGCTTTCTATAAAGACAACTTTTTTAGCTGCCACTTAAATTTTTTAGCCATACCTGTAAAAAGTTAACTGAAACCCTGAGCCATGGATGGCTATTTCAGCCTTTTTGTGCCTCGTCAGCATGACATAGCTAACAAGTAAGTTGGGAGAATTTGCCAATACGTCATTTGTCGTGTTTGGGGCTGAAAGGGTTAAACAATTATTACATTTTTTTAGAGCAATGTTTATGGTTTAGCAATACATATTTAAGTACTGTACGATACACTGCATACTTAGTGCAGTATATATCAACTGTCAGAAAAATTACTTGGTGCAGCAATCAACTGTAGACAACATTTGAAACAATGGAAAGTCTTAAAAACACGGCTTTGTACACAAAACTCACTCGTGAGATATCGACTTGAACACTCGAAGATAAAATTTGTATCCACGTGCAGACATGTAATATCCTCTATACCTATGCACTGTATTTTTCTCGCTGGCACTTTGCGTCATATTACTTGTCCTCGTAGCTTTCAGTAGTTTCCTGAGCAAATCTCTTCTGATCTTCGCACCCACCCATCCTACCGGGGTTTTAAATTTAATCTTTAATTGTGATAATTGCTTAGTAGTACATTTATACTAATCATGCAATGGGGGCTGGTGCTTCGATCTTCGGAGCACAGCACCACAGCCAGATTTAATTAGCTGGGAGTCGATTCTTCAATAAAGAATTTTTTTGCCCAAAGGTGTGTCATACTTTTGTTGTTTCCAGCATTGCGGGACTATTGGGTAAATCATTTGGAGTTTTGAGCGACAGATCAAAAAAGAGAATTTGGTGTTGACCTATTGGCATGAACCGAATCTTTGCCATAATCAGTTTGCAGATGATCAAAACTAATTCGATATTAAAAAGAGTAGAAGTAGCAGTAAAGTTATTGCTAACGGAAATTAACAACTAATTCACCCATACCTGTGACAAGTTCGAAATCCCAAGCAAAAAACAAATGGAATCGAGAATGTTGGATTTTCCACTTCCATTTAGCCCTGTTATTGCATTAAACTGCGGATCAAAGTCAGAAACTGTTGTTCTCTGAGCATAGGATTTGAATCCGTCGATTATTATCTGTTTGATGTACATTTCACACACCAAATCTCAATAACAGAATATCGTTCTTCTAAAAATCGCGCCTAAATTCACATCCCATAAGGCTGTGCGCTCCCAGGGTCGACTTTTTTGGCCGTTCAGAGAAAGGAAAACAAAAGGACCCTGGGAACAAGCAACGTCACTCGTCACGCGTTTAAAATTAAAACTAAAAGGGGACAAACAAAGACACGGGTTTTTTTATTATTTTATTTAAAAGAACTTTTAAAATAAGAACAACTGGACATATGAAAATCATTTCAATAATTTTTCTGCTAGGAAAAAAGTTTCTTAATTTTTTTTTACGTTTACGTTCAGCATATATATATCGGTGGTAGAAACAATTCTTCTCTGAAATAAATTCAAAATTAATCAACAGATGTTGCGCTCACGAAAAAGCTATAGATTTAAAACACTTAAAGTTCAAGTATGAACTAGACAGCAGGTCCCGCAACCGCACAAGAAATTTTTCTCAGAACAAGCAAAAGTTTTTTTTTCAGGGTGAAGATATCTATCACTTTAAAAAATATTACATAAAATGCTCATGTGGATCTTCTCGTGGTAAATATTTTAGCTAGGTGCATATTAGAAAAACAATGATCTTAAGCGGTCCTCTTCGCTGATAAAAGAGTTATTTAGTTATTTATTTCTTCACACTTCCCAAACCTACAAAACCCAAAACATGAAGACTGAAAAAGCTTTCCAAACTCCAAGCTATCAGTCCAATATAAGCAGAAATATATATGCACTAGTCAATGTAAACCCTAACTCCCGGGACAAAATAGGAGGGTTTTAGCCCACTTTTGATTCTTGTGAAATTTTGGAAGAGAGACGAATTGATAAATCGTATGGCAGAGTAGGATGACGGGAAATAGCTCTGGTTAAAATCCGTAATGCCTTATTCCCGGTTTGGGGCGAGTGAAAACAGTGACTCATCAATGCATCATTAAAAGCAATACAAAGATAAAAGTCTTCAAGATTATCTAAATACGTTACAACGCTGGGACATAAAATTTGACCTTCATTCACACACTCAGCATTCTGACTCAATAAATAAGCTTTATCATCCATCAGCTAACCTGAACCACTTCCCCCAAAAACAAGTTTTTCACCGGTCCCTTCATGATCATAAGCCAAATATCCCATTCCAGCCAATCAAAGCAAAGCTCAAAACAAGATCTCCTTAACTGCTGCGTGATTGCATCAGCACTTTGCTATCTTGTAACTAGTAGTGAAATACCCGAATAGCTTCACGTACCCCCTGTTTTGAGAAATGTAGAAAAAAGCTTTAGCACATTTTTTGTTCGTTTGCTTTATTTTCAATGTCACATGAAAATGTTCCTTGACAATATTATATGTACAGTAGAAGATATTTAAATCTATAACAACAGGATTTCAATGCCATTCTGAAAGTAATGCAATATTAATTTCTACACTGATTGTTTAGCACTAGTTTTAAGTAAAAAAGAAACAAATTTTGTGTGCTTATTTGCCACCTATCACCGTCACAGCCTGCAAGCAGCCATTAGTTGATTTCAAGATCAAGCAAGCAAGATGCAGGAGGCTTGATCTCGGCACATGGCTCAAAGATGATCTTGTGCTACTGGCAAAGTACAAAATAATTCCGTATTACTATAGCCCTGTAGGCCAAAAAATAGTTTTTCAAAAAACCTTCTAGGTCCTGGAAAAATGTATTACTAATTTTCAAAACTTCCCAAGACTTTTCAAAAGCCTTACAAAACCTGTTAACAAGAGTAGCTTGCAGGGTCTAGTATCATTTACTGTAAACCAGATCTGGCTTTGAGTTTTCAAAGGATAAAGTTTTTCTTAATTAATAAAATAATTCATACTTCTAAACATGAAAAGAAATATATTGCAAGAAGTTCAAACAGCTATCAAACTTACAGCTGCAATAACCTTTGTTTGAATTGTTTTCAAGATCTTCACACAACAAGGAAGAAAGATAAATTCAAGTTTGAAATACTCGATCATCGCAAAAAGTAATGATGAAAGTAAAGCTGATGGAGCTGTCTGAAAATTTGCTCACTCAGTGGCTGAAGGGGACGAAGCTTTAGCTTTTTGTAGAAAGCATTTTCAATACTATTATAATATATGAAAAAGGAACATTTCCATTTTGAACACCTGAACAGAAATAACTGTATGACTTCTACATACCACCTGTTTCACTTCCACGTTTGAAATGCTTAAAGCACTTATTAAAGATTGGATGCTATAAATTATCTTAATTTAAGTTTGCCACTTTTTTTACATATTGTATAGTTAGTTATTTATGATAACTGTTGATTTTTACACCACTAAACTGAAAAACAGAAACCTTTAAATGATAAGAAATGTTGAAACTGTTGGTGAAAAAGTGAACATTAAGTACAATTATTTTATTGATTCCAAAGTCGTTAGCATTTGTGAATACCGTTAATCTTATCCTAATCTTAATTAGACCAACAAGCCTGCTTGAAGCTTTACCAAATTAAAGTTAGATAATTGAAAAATAAACATAAACAGGCAATGTTTCAACAGTAGTAACAGTTTAAATGAACAAAACAAATAGCTAACATTTACTTTGGAACCTGATACATAACGATAGAATATAATATAGTTTAACATTTAAATTCACAAAATAATTTAGTCTTTAGTCTTAAGTTACATGACAACAGACCTCTCTTCATGAATGTAATGAATAATAAATAGAGGTTTAACATATGTAACTACTAACATCATTTACATGTGCATATACCTTGGATATAGCCTTACTGTACGTCCATACTTATTTTACTTGATATCTATACATCAATTTAAACACCCAGAAAATAACCTTAATCTAGTAACTGTTAAGTAAAATTATTGAGCAATAAAATAAAATTTAATGCATTTTTAGAAAAAAATACTTAAGTGTGGCTTAGCAACTCAAGGTTATTGGAAATTCTTCAGCTATACTCCACATCTTAAGTTAGAATTATTAGAGTCAAAGTTGGGGTACTAAAATAAACATTTGCTAGAAAATGGCATACCCAAGCTCGTTTTACTAGAAGAATGTCAAAGAAAGGGGAACTCAGTCCACTGTCCATATATACCATTTTTGACCAAATCAATGGAAATGATAAAAGTGTACTTACACTGAAACCTTGGAAATGTTAATAACAATACAGAATTGTAAAAGTTTGCAGATTCCAATGACAAAAATCTGGCCACCTTTACAAATTCTGTTGCAAACAATCTCCAGCCCCCTCAAAATAAACTTCAATTTTTTACCCCAGATTTTGCTAGCACTTCTATAATATAAACAAAATATTTCCCATGAAGAGCAATGTTTAAAATGCATCTCGATTTTGAATAGTATTATACTAATTTTGATAGTTCTCTGATGCAGACAATCAAATTTATACTGTTATTGTACATTTTAAAAGTTAATAGGAAAAACTTGTGGTAACATACTTTTGGTAAACATTCAGAAAATAGAAGACATTATGGACGTAACAATACTGTTAACGTAAGGAAATGAATTACAATTATAAATCAATTGAAAATATTATTGCAAATTTCTTTTGGGAACTAAATGAATTTAATTAGTTGATCAGCAACCACACCCACTTGACTGTTCCTCCTTTGGTTTCTCTGTCAAGCGTGTTGTTCCTGGCTTTTGTCCACTGACAATTGTAGGATCTGAATCTAAGCTCTCTGACATTTTGTCACAAATGATATCAACTAGTTGTTCAAATACTTCCTTAACATTCACATTATCCTTGGCACTAGTTTCAAAGAATTCCATTCCAAGCTGCTCGGCAAGTTTTCTGCCTCTGTCATATGACACAATCCTCTCCGATTCCATGTCACTCTTGTTGCCAACAAGGATTACTTGTGCATTAGCCCAAGAATACATTTTCACTTGGGTGGACCTGTTGATTACAAAAACAAAATGTTATACTTTTTATAAAGTTCTGAACTTCCCTTACAATGCTGTAATCTCTACTTAGCTTACAGAAAAAACGTTCTTTCCCTTAACTCAGGCCTATTCCAGGTAATTTTAAAATATTTTGAACTTTTTTTTTTGGCTCTGCCAAAACTGGAACATTTGTGTGTCCTTCTTTCCACCAAAGCCTATTCAACTTTCCATTCCTAAGAGGATGGAACTTTGGCTGAGAACTAACCTGCGATGACTATAATTTTTCAAGTCATAATAATTACTTTTTACAAATAACTTTGAATAATTAATTAGTTGATATTTTAATATATTATATTTTTAAAGACATTGAAATCATAGCTTTACATAATTATGCATATATACATATATATATATATATATATATATATATATATTTATTATTTTTATGTACATATATCTTAGCTTTTAGTCTTTAGTTTTGTTTTGTTTTAGAGGACCTCCCTGAAAACCACTCAATGTGACAGTAATATCCTCTTAAAATATGTGTTACTATTATTTATTATTATTAACCTTATTTTCAACAACATACAGTTACCAAACCCTGTAACTAAAAAAGTAGAAAACTGAAGGATAAAAAACCAACATTTTAACAGTGCTTCTGTTATTGTTGAGTTTTAAAACAATTCCCCTTTCAATATAAAACCAAGCAAAAAAATGCCCACCGGATAAATGGGTAACAATTTTTCCAGTCATAAGAGATAAAGCTTAGTTAATGTACCTTTATGGAAAAGAAAAAAAAAAATTACTTTGAATCATTGTATGCTGTTCTGCAAATGGAATGATACAGTGATTAATTTTCATTTACTAATAAAACGAGTTTTGCCTCACAAAGGCCTTCTAATTACATAACAGAAGTCACATGACGTATTTTTCCATCATGTGACACTAGCCTACAAGTTCTGACCATGGCTTATCTTGACTGATTTTGATCAAGTGTCAGTTAAAACTAAGATGGTCGGGAGAGGAGCATAATAGTTAACATGATTATAATTCACAAAGCTATAAAATAAAGTCTTAATTGCTATTTATCATTGAGACAGGAGCCACATGATACATATTTCTGTCATGTGACACTAGCCTACAAGTTCTGACCATGGCTTATCTTGACTGATTTTGATCAAGTGTCAGTTAAAACTAAGA
>JAOEHV020497966.1:2462-21762 GCA_025447995.2 Isaurus tuberculatus
TCCATTTGAGTTCTTTGATTTCATCTTTCGCGTCAAATTAATAAGTTTTTTATTGGCAATCAGCGTCTTTCTCATTTGTCCTTGACACGCAGTCTCTATGTTCGCTAAGTCTATTTAAGTTGAAACGTAATCACTCTATCTGCCTCTCGTTTGTAATCAGTTCACTAGAAGCACTTGCAGTCCTTGCTCTGGAAAAGCTACTTTACCAATGGAAACTACGATCTCATCAAGGTCAGAGTAGACACAACGGAGCTAATCCCTCATTGCATTAAGATAAAACCTTCGTTACAGAGAAATGTCTGCTACCAACTTGGCCTTAGTGTTTAATATGGTGGCTGGAAGTAGTTACTACAGGGCTCTCCCGTGTTTTGGAAAGTTACGGAAAGCTATTGAAATCGAAATGTTTTGTAGTATTATGTATTTTATTCAAAGGCTAGGAAAAAGTTTGGGGTTTTCAGTTGTTTGCTTTGCAAAAAAAATTCGAATTTTAGTAGGCCGTTAACAAGTATTTACGAATAGTTATAAACGAGCTGCGCCTAGTGGAAGTTGATGTAGTTGTGTTTCAGAGATCATTAGAGAGATTTGACAAGTTTATTACGAATATATATATATTGAAATAGACATTTAACGATCTAATGCGCAATTCCAAGAATTAAGTAAACAAGCACAGTTATACTTTTGGAATTTAAAGTAAAGGGTTTTTGAAAAACTTTTGAACTTGCCCAGATGTTCTTTAAATGCTTAACATTACTGGTGCTCTACTCAATAAAATGTTAACAGTCAGTGGAATTCCTGGAAGTCTAGTTTATTGTATTAATTTTTTTTTAGTTCCTTTTCCACCATCTTCCTCATCGGAATGGACATTCCCAGTGCGTCTTTGACATCTTCCCAGCAGGTCTTCAGAGCAGATACTGTGTTAATTTCTTGCTCTTCCAAGCCTTTCACACTACGTTCTACTCTGTTGGCGTCCCAGTTGTATCTTGTTTGCAAGGAAGCAAAGAACTGACTCAAGGAATCGCCTTAACAGAGAAACAGAAGTTTCTATCATCAAATCAGCGTTTTTAATAAGCAAATCTATACTGACGTCACTGTTTACTGTCATTTTTAGCCATGAACTGTGTTCTCATTAAAAAAGTATTTGCGCAAACGTAAGAGAGATAAGCATAAAAAGTTCTCTTTTGGTTTTCCGATGATTTGACATGTGATTATAATCTTTCACGGTTCGTAGCGATCTTTAAATTCCTCTGTGAATTTTGTGAGAGTCCTTTAAATTCTTTAAAAAGTCTTTGAAATGTCAACGTGGCTTTGAGGTTTTTAAAAAGTCTAACATACAGACTTGGGTTCCCACACACAAAAATATAGAACAGTAAAAGTGTAATGCTTTTGGGAGTCGGCTGGAATGATATTCACAAATATAGATTGCACATGCGTGCTAATATCTAGTACTTGCTGCCACTATATATTCGTCCTTAAGGGCTACGTTGGTACCGGACATTGTCCTTTAAATCTACTATGAATAAGAGTTAGCCTAAATGTTAGCGGCTATGGACACAGCTGTTTGGGTCTTATTAGGCTTCATCAGCATCTAAAAGCTAACACTCAGACCCAGGTTCCCACACGAGACAATAAAAAACAGTAAAAGTGTAACGCTTGTGGGATGCGGCCTTGACGGGTAATCACGAGTATAGATAGCACATGCGTGGTAGTAACTAGTACTTGAACTACTAATAAGAAGATGTAAGTAGCAGTCTATCAGAAATAATAGTGAGCCTGTTTGTTTGTTTGTAGCCTGCGAAGCAAGCGCTGAAGAATGGGGATATGGCGGGGAGAGCAGTCTATTTTTTCTTTTCTCATCAACGGTACCCCCTCCAATCTCCATTAGCGCTTGCTACCCAGGCTTGTTTGTTTTAAACCATGAGTAGCTGTTTCGGTCTTTTAGGCCTCATCAGTGTGCATGGTGTAGATAACATACAAGGTATTAGTAGTGTTTAAATGAAAAACGGCACAAATAGTCAATTAACTTTAAAGTCTTACCAGAGTCAGAACCTAAGGAAGCACTTCCATGGTGAAATTCTCTCATTTTATGAATTTTCACAAATCTCTCAGCAGAGTACAGCACCGTGTCAAGAATATCCATTGCTCTTTTTTCTGTGGTCAGCGAATACTCTTTGTTGTCATGCGTGTAATTACAGATGAAGAAGGTACGATCACGTGCTGACCCTGTTGCTGCTGATGCTTTTTCGAACGCATCATCGCGCTGCTGTTCGGATATCACTTTGTCTTCGTAAGTGATGACAGTTACTGGACTGTGGCCTGAAAAGGTAAATAAATTTCAATAGTGTAGCAACCCCACTCCCCCCGGGCAAATGTGTCGAAGTTGCTCAGAGAGTGCTAAAATTTTGGTGCAAAATATTGTTTTATCGTCCAAGAAAATATGTACTCCCATCATCTTAGGTGATCAAATGAATAAAAACGAAATGGGATCTTGAAATGGAGAACCGTGTGCGACATAGATATGACTTTAAAGTAAGTCTTTTACGAGTCTGGTTGGCAATGCTGCAAAGTCCCGGTAAATTAACATTACATTGGTTTGCAGGGTTCTATCTAGGGTATTTGAGGGGTAGAAGTTTCCCCCCTTAAAATAATGTTATCATGACAATATATCAGTAACTATATCGGAAAAATCATCCAGAAGCGAGAAGGCCATTCCCTGGCGGTCTAAGGACACTATGTTACAATGTAACATTGTCAGAACGTGGTTACAACTAAAAGGTAAAATAAAATACCAGTGTAACATTTCGCAAAATTGTGTCAAAAAATGCACCTGATTGCATCTCAGCGCATATTCGTTTCAAAAAACTTCCAGGAGGAAATTTTCGGGACTTGTCCCCCAAACGATATTTCCTAGATATATAGAACCCTGGTTTGTTAAGGTCCTCGACGTTAATACACATCTGTTGTGTTAATGCTCAAAACGTCGGCGATTGTCATAGTAATTTCAACAATGAGCTGTGTATAAAGAGCTCCTTTCACCACGTACGGAGATTACTATAAAAATTTCAACCTTGAGTTGTCTAAATTACAGTTTCATTGACGAAGGGCTAACACTCATTTACCTACCCCGGAAGGATGGAAAGCTGAGTTGGCTTTGGCGGAAAAGAAGGTCACACAAATATTCGAAAATCTCGGCAAACTGCCAGGATAGAACTGGGAACCTTGTGGTTGGAAAGCAGAGATCTTACCAACTGCGCCAACCACGTCCGCCCTTACACTACTTAAGGCGTTGATCAAAGAATCTCAGCCAATAATTGATTAAATCACGCGTTTTAATATCCAACCCAATCAACCCTCAGACGTGGGTACCCAACCAGAAACGGGATTGGTATGAGCCACTTAGGCCTCAAAATTCGTACTCCATTTTGAAAAAAGGTATCCGCGCGAATCGGGATCCCATTCGACAGCACATACTGGTATAGTTCCTGCAACGGAGTAGACCCGGGGATTTTACCTAACCATCGACCCACTTCTATTGGCAATTAAATCAGCGGAAAAAAGTTTTGGCCGTTTACCACTAAATCCGAATTGACTGCGAATTATCTTCATTCTCTCCAGATAAGTTTCGTTTGTCAACTGTGGATCGTTAGCTTTAACCACAAAAATCACTCCGTGCACCTGGTCACCAAATCTGGCTGCTAATCGCTCATGCGGAACGGCTGAGGTGTCGTTTCCATCATAGTCGCGATGAATCTCTTCTCCAGTCCTTATTCTGCAAAGCATTGATAAGCAGAACAAAAATGTTGATAGATATTAAACAAAATATTACACGGAAGCATATGAATATGAATTTCATCTTCTCGTATTGAAAGTATTTTTTAACACAAAGAAAAAGTTAATGTCTCCGTATACTCTGCACCTGTCCATGTTAAACAGGAGGGCAGATAAGAAGAGTCTCTCTAAAAACGTTCTCTTTAAAAGCGTTTTAGGCTTGAAGACTTATATTAATCAGGTCTCGTCACAGGCACCACGTTGAAACGTCAAATATCGTGACACACAATGGTTACGTGTGGCGGCGATGAAAAATATGAAATCTATCTAAATCTAGGATTGACGAGTGATTAAAATGCATTCCATGTCCGTGGGGTATTTAGTATCTGTACACACGTTTAGTTTTGAACACAAAGCAGTAGTAAAACTGATTTACCTGCCAGTCATGATATTAAGGCACTCTTGAGTAGTTGCATCATTCACTTCAAAGAAACCCCTTGTATCTACTAGCTTAATATGCTCATGCCAACTCAAGTATTCCTCTAACAGAATGGTGCCTTCAGCTCCAGAGCCTTGGGCAAAGTTTGTCTGTTTCTTTTCTCCGTATAAAGTACGTTCAATGGTACCTAAAAGGCAGTGAATGTTGACTCATGAAAAATACAATTATACTTTGATACTTTCAAATATGTTTTGCATTTCTTAAAAGTTTATATCACAAGTCTCTTTTGTTCATTGTATGTTCTTTAATTGTTACTTTTGTATTCTATTTATTTACAGGGCTTGAGTCAGAACAAAAAATACAGTGGTGGAGGGGGGGGGGGCAGTTTGTCCTCTTCAGTGTCTTTATGAGGGACTACCGATGGTGTTCAGGCCAAGTCTGCCTCAAACAACTGATGGTAAGAATCTCAGAAAAGAATTGACTATAAAATTGCATTTACCCAGTCATAGGAATTTCATCATATCTAATTGCATTTTTTTAGCGTGAATGTCAGCTTCAGTTTTAACAATAGTTTTACCAAAAAATCAACAATTACTGGAAATACGAAAAGCTGTACAGATAAAACAATAAAAATGGTAGCAAATTTTGGGATTTTTCAATTCAGGACCAATGATGTGAATAATTAATTTTATAAGCATTTTTACTTCCCTTAAAAAAAGACAAGAAACGTTTTTTGAGAAAAAGTACTTCTTTTGATTGTTTTTCGGAGACTGATTTATTTCCAGTATTGGTCCAATAGATGAAATAACGCTGCCGGCGCAAAGCCTGAGTTTAGTAACATACCTATAAAACAAGATTTTCCTGAACCAGTTGGTCCAATCAAAGCAATGCGAACTTTCTCCATGTCTGACACATCAAATTGTTTAAAAACATCTTTTCCTATTCTGGTTCCAAACGTGTACTTGAGCAGTTTGTCTTTAAGTACAAGGTTGGCTTGTTCAGCTTCCCAAAGTTTTCTTTTTTTTTCCTGTTTTTCCTGTTTGCGTTTTAACTGAAGTTTTTGTTCTTGAATTTTTCTTTCTTCTGTCTCGTGTTCTAGTCGTGCAGCCTGCATTGCCTGCTGTAGTGCAGCCTGTTTTGATTGCCTCATGTCTGCCTCCAGTTGAGCCAACCTTTCTGCATTTTCAGCTCTTGCTGCATTACGACCTGCTTCAGCTGCACCAGGATCCACCCTGTCTTTTGTTTCATATCTCTGGAGCAGGACAATACAGTGAGTAATTATATATTAAGTATAACTTGCCTAGTAGTAGGAAGGGGGTGAATAGGGATGTGCAAATTTGCCAATCTGTCTTAACTTAACACCTAAACTTGCTGAGCCACAAAAAATTCTGTTCATGTCGCACGCCACATCCGATGAGAGTTTTGGAAACCTGATTGGTGGCGTAACAAATCTGTCGTCAAAAAACAAATCAAAACATTTTAGAAAAGGATTCACCTATCGATCCGTATTGGTTAACGAAAATGCGAAGCAAAGCTCGGAAAAAGAAATTTATTTTTTACATAAATTATTGTGTCCAATCATTCAAATTGAACAAATTACTCTGACTCATCATTTTTAATGATACAAAAATTCCGATTTAAGGTCTGCTCCAACAGGCCACGAGCAAAACCTTTTGATATGAATTTCGATCTGAGATCGCGGAGTTTATTTGTTTCTTTAGATCCAAACTTGTGCTGCGAACAAACTGAGCTTTTATTACAGCCCTTTACTTGCTAGAAATTATTTGGACTGTAACTTCAGGCAGCCGTCAAGACTCTTTCTTTAATCATGAATACATTCGAGCTTTGGGGAAATTTTCAAGTCCATCACAAAAGAAAATGATAAATTAAATTAGACATTAATAATAGTGAAAATGCAATGCTTGACTTTAGAGCCTTTTTAGAAGGGCTCTATTAAGTCAAGAACTTTGTATTATAGCGAGAATGCATGTCTTTGTTGTGATCTGTTTTAATATGTATTTTCCGGGACGTACTAGTCATGCCATGGATAATTTGGCGTTGCCAATGTGAAATTTCAAACAAAGCGTAATTACAGATAAATCGAGGGCCGAATCCCGCATAATTTGTCTGCTATGTTATTAAAAATGCAAAGCTTGACTTAAGAGCCTTAAATCGAGAGCTTGTTTTTGCTTGTGTTTTTTAAAATGAGTAGTTTCCACGGAACCTACGTCAGAGGTCACTTCTCTTTGTATAGAAGCTTCTGGAACGCAAAACGAACGCTTAGCTATAAAGACATTAAGCAGAACAGCTGTAAATAAGATAACGATACTTTTCCGTCAGCTATTACTTGCCAAACTTAAACTAGATTTCCTTTGCTGTCTTTATCATACGGTATTTATTTTGTTGTCGAAAATGATTGCTGAATGATTCAGTAAATATTCAAAAATTATTTTGTTTTAAAATATAATCATCTGTAAGTATGTTTTAGCTTGATTATGCTCGATTTGTTTTAGTTTTCAACCGATTATTTCTTAGCTTTAAAGTCTTCCTACTATTTTCTATAACTTACAATTTTTGTTTCTTCTTGTCCCATTGTATTGCACCACCAATGGAGAGAACAAAATCAGATTTTAAACACGACCAAAATGAAAAACTCGCTCTGTCTTGATCGACGGAACTAGGTTTTGGGTTGGTGCAACCTATACGGTTGAATATTTATTATACAGTTCACGGCGGGACTTTCCCAGAACAGGTCAGAATCTAAGCAGGACTTCTAAGAAAAAAGATATATCTTGGGAAATTTCCCAGTTTCTCAGAAAGTTTGACAGAGCCCAAACTTGTTTGTCTGGTTTAATTGCGATGGTTTCTAGGTAGCGCTGTCATTTTCCAGGTCAACTGAGAGTGGGCGTTCAGGGAAGATCCCCTGATAGCGGAAGATTGTTTTTCTTAGAAACTGCAAATTTTTTTTCTTCGAAAGTGAAACTTTTCATACGAAGTAAAGATTAAACAAACAATGATGGACTTTGATCTGCAAATAACTTCAGTGTCACAGTTAAATCACATGACATCAGTGAAAAGTTTTTCAATTTTTTGCTTTGACTAAGAGAATTCTTAAAATGACTATATTCTTTTGTAAGAAAATAATCTTTCTTCTGGTACTTTTTTATTAATTGAATCGCAATTTTATCTTTTTAGAAAATTAACTAAGTTTTGTATGATTTTATTTATAGAAAAGCTGCTGATTCATTAGGTTTTAGCTTTTTAAAAGATATTTACGTTACTCAGTGAGTCGTGTATTTCAAACTTTATAAATTAATAAAGTTGTAGTGAAACGGTTGCAGAAAAATGCAAGGCTTAGAGATTTACAGCTACCTCACTTTGTACCAATTAAAACTAACTTACAAAAGTTAGCTACATTCAAGTCTTTATGAAATAATTGTGAGAGAATGAATTCGTAAGACAATGTGGAAGTTTTTCGTCCGCAACACCGCAAAGTATATATTTTGCAGGGCTTGAAATCTAAGACGGCCATGCGGCATTTGCCCTGGATGCTCCTGGCCATAGCCGTAATGCCCCCCAGAAATGTGCACGATTTACGGCCACAAATGGCCTGCCCCTTTTATGTTGGGTGCCGCCGTGCCTTTAAAAAATAGGTGTTGAAACATAGGGTATTTTGTAATCGGGTTATTAACTATTAGGTGCCCTTTGACAATTGCCTTGGTGCAAGTCCAAAATTGCAGTGCCCGTAAAATTAGAGAGTTCAAGGCCTGATTTTGTTTTTGAATGCATATATTAATGTTTAGCATAAATAGAGGAAAGAGGGGATAAACAGATACGGGTTCTTTGAAGAGACATGTCTTCCCCAAGCAGGGGGGGAGGATGGGGTTTTGGAAGCTGGATCTTAAAGCTTGATCTCATGGCTGGGGCATTTGAGTATTCAAAGATATGGTCAAAGTTTTAAGAATACTCGTTACACACCAGGGCTGGGTTGTTCAAAAGCTGGTTAACTTTAACACTGGGTTAAGGAAAAGTTCAAACGGTTATTTCTGTACAAAGAAAGGATTGCCTTGCTTACAAACACTGCTCAGAATTTCCAACAATACAAACATGTTAACCACGAATTTCAAAGCCAAGTCAGTTTATTGATCGTAAGAAACGCGATCGTGGATTAAAATTTTAACCCTGGGTTAGGGCTAATCGGCCTTTCAACACCGGGTCCAGGTGTAATAGTTCTTCAAGATTCTTATCAAACCATGTGACGTCACGACCCCAAATCTCGCCTCAGTCCCTGGATAATTTTTGTTATGAATTTTTGCATCTTTTGGCCGCTAAAATTCATGGAAATATTTTTTTTCTCGTCAGTTTCAAACCAATATTCCTTTTCTATGTACATGACTAACAAAATAAGAAAAGAAACAAAATCTGTCATATACACTATACTAAACATCTTCAGACAGCTTTCTTCAGTATTTTTGTGTCTTCGACAAGCTTTGCTTGCCTTTAAGTTTAAAGGTCGCCGACCCAGCCAAGCTCGGAAGTTGAAGCGATTTTTTCTAGATGTTTTGTATTACTTTGCACTGTCAGTTAAATATTCCCGCTTTGTTATCAACTACTGCATGCTTTCTATTCGCTATTCTAAGGTGTGTTCGGATGAAAAGGGGCTAAACTACCAGAATAAACGAGGTAACGTGAACAATCTACTGAAAACTGAAGATTTTTAAAATGAATTCAGTGATTTATTATTGTTGGAGCAGTCTTCATTTTCGGATGGCCCGGTAAATTGCCTCGCCCTCACGCTAGGTCGTTTGCTCTGACGCATTTTTATCGATCTCTCCCCACAAGTGAGTGCCATATTCAACATATTCACGACTTCTTTCTCATACTTTACATCATATTTGTCTTGATGGCCTAACCAATTAGCAAGAGTGAATGTATGAAACTTTTTGCTTTTGGTGGCTTCGCGTGCCTTGTTGACAACTTCAGCTCGCATCTCCGGTTTAATTGTGTCATCACACGTCACAACTGTTACAATAGTGATACCTGTGTGCCAAAAAACAGAAATCTTAATTTTAACCCAATAATTGGCCTTGTCCACACTAATGCGTTCCATTTTCAGTGACATCGAAAACGCATCGATCGATCCGCGTCCATACTACCGTTTTCAACTGTACACACCAAAATGCTCGAAGACGCCTGAATTAGTTATGTGTGACGTAAGTTAAACAATGTGCATAGATGTGCGCATAAATACTCAAAAGAGACGCACCTGCGTCGTCGCTTTCATTTCGATGCGTTTTCGACTGTCCACACAAAGACAATAACTTTGGGTTTTAATCTGGATCCACTTTCGAGAGCGTTTTTAAATTGATGTGGTTTCGCCGAAAATGCTCAGCGTCTTAAATGTCCTAAATGCATCGAAATGTATGCCGTTTCAAATGAAAATGCACTTGTGTATAGAGGGCCAGGCCACCTGTCGTGATTAGCCCTTATGGTTATATACAGCTGGCCTACACTCTTCAACCTGTTATTTAATTTTTTTTTAGCCTCTTTTCTTGTAATTAATGCGAGTGTAAATAAAGTTATTTATTGTTGCCTCAGCTTGAAGCGCACAGCCAGATGTTTTTATCAAGTGTAGACATGCATATAAAGCAAATACTGTCTTAAAACATTCATTTCAGGCACAAACTTTTAGTTTCATTTTCATTGACTAACTCAGTAGACGTTAATGATTTTGAACAAAATTATTCCATTTTATTTTCCCGGAACGGGCAAAACGCGTTTAGTAATAGTATCAAAACGTGTGAGCTTGATTGAAGTTAGATTCTCAGATTAAATTTGATTGAGTTAAAGAGTGTTTTCGAAAACACATTTAGACGCAAATCGCAAGCCATTTAACGTGACTGTTTTGTGAGTTTAGTTTGAACTTACATTCTTTTGAAAGCATGTGCGTGACAAACTTAAATTTATCCATGTACTTGTCTTGCGTGAGCCTGATGTCGTTAGCTTTGATGACCCATAAAACTACGTGCACCTGACTGGATATGGGAGGCTTGTTCAGTTTATGTCCCCCGGTACCAGCCGAACGCTTCTTTACCTCACCCATGGGACCACGGTCGATCACTTCTCCTTCACGCACGGTACCATAAAGGATGCGAAATAACTCGGCTGAAAGGAAAACAGAGTTTTCAGCTGACTATGTTTTTAAGATATTAATAAATCGGATTTGACATCAAACTAAGAAAAAAGAAAAAATCAAATTTTATAACATCGCCGTAAGTAATGTGAGGCTCTGACGCTTTTAGCTCCTATTTAGAGGTTATTTTTACAATGAACACTCGAAACGGCAGCTCCCTACATTGCTTCGGCGATAAACATTAGGATTTTAGTATTTGGTTGTTTAAACTACGCTTTGTTGCTACTCTTTGACACACTTCAGTTATTTTTCGAAAAACCTTTCAACAAAGAGTGACATGCACTTAGTCTGCATGGGATAAATTATTTATCAATTTTGAATCGATAACTTTGGCAATATATTGTTTCAGCCTAAAGCAGATAATTAGCGTGGTAAAATTACAGTTTTTCACTTTACCTTCTTCCAAAGAGTGAAACTCGAAAAACCCACGAGTATCAATAAGTCTAAAGTTGAACTGAGGAAGAAACTCTTCGAGAATTGTGGTTCCCTCTCCTCCGGATGACTGTTCAATGGCGGCCCCTTTTTCATCCTTACCACAAAGTATTTTCATCACGGTATTTACGAGGGCCGATTTTCCAGAGCCAGTCATACCGAACAATGCAATTCTTACTTTCATATTCTTCATTTCTCCTGGTTCAGCGTCCTGGAAAGCTTCTAATCCTAACTTGCTTCCGGTCTTGTACTCACGAAGGTCTTGTTTAAGTTTTTCTAACTCTCGGGTTTCATTTGAACTGCAAGCCATTTGTTAGCTTTTGTTTTTTCTGTTTAGGTTATAAAAGAACTTCAGAAAATAGGATTTCTGTATCTCGCAGAAACGAAACTAGAATATGACGCAGTGCATTTTTGGTTTAGTTCACAGTATTGGGGGGAGGGGGTTCCCGGAACTTTGATTCTAAGAAAAACATAATACTTTAGAACAATGTTTCTTTGTTTGATTTTCAGGAAAATCAATTTAGCGTGTATTGAATTCAACAGTTTTTATAGATCAATTTCAACAAGAAGTTGTCTTTGGTTTGATGTTATCGTTATTTTCCTTTTTATTTTTACAAGAATATCGAATTTTGGAACGAATCGAAACTTCTTATGTAGTTTTAGCATTTCATCCTCGAAAACAAAAAATGCGAATATAAATTTGTTTATATTTTTCATTCGCATAATTTATCTCGAAGCATAAATACTCGGTATTGTTCAGCTGCTTCCCAACCATATGTTTCTGAAATATAGAATTTTAGTCCTTGCTTGCCATAAATAAAGATGCAGTCAAAAGATCAACGAGAATTCATTTTAGTTTTAGTTGCCGACCCAATACAAGATGTTTTACTGACAAATTGTCTTTCATGATCTTTTATTGTGTACAAAATAAAAGTTTTTCACATTTCGTTGCCTCAGGTGTATTTTTGGCAATTTCTTTTGGTATTTTTCAGTTTCATTTTTAAAAAAGGAGATTTGTTTGACCAACTGACAGTTTTTGTTCTGTATAATGAAAAATCCGGGATTGGAACAAAGATGCGTTTAGGACTTTGGATTGAGGCGATTCTGGAATGGTGGCATAAATCACTTTTAGATTCGTAGTTCTAAGCGGATGTTTTGCTAGTTGAGCTGTTAAGCCGGGATCATATCAGCAATTTCAAAATGCTTTATATAACGAACAAAATAAATCTTTTAAAGTGTAATATAAAAAATTAGCACGTATAGTTGTTTTAATATTTTGTAAAATGTGCAAAGGTAAATATTATTATGATCACTTGGCTTCTAGCGGTGTAGAATAAGAACGCTTAACTAAAATGGGGAAAAATTTATATTGAGGGTGGTAATTGGGAAGAGATAGAATGAAAATGTTGAAAGGAAAAGTGAACAAAAGGAAAACAAAAGGAAAGAAAGTGAGAAGGGAAGGAAAGAGAATGGAATTTAAACGAAAGGAAAGAAAAAGGGATTGGGATAGAAAGAGAAGGAAGCATAAAAGGGAAATACAAGGAAAAAAACGAGAAGAGAAAAAACAAAAATATATAGTAAATATATAGTAAATATGTAGTTCAGTTTAGTTTCTTTCTTTTAAGATTAGTAGAATAATTTTTGGAATAACAACGCTTAACTAAAATGGGGAAAAAACAATCATAAGGGGTGTAAATGGGAAGAGAGAGAATGAAAATAAATGAAAGGAAAAGTGAACAAAAGGAAAAGAAAAGAAAGAAAATGAGAATGGAAGGGATTTGTAAAGAAAAAGAACGGAATGAAAAAAAAGAAGAAAACCAAAAAAAATGGGAATGGAATGGAATGGAAAGGAAAGGAAGCATAAAATAGAAAAAGAAGGGACAAAAAGGGAAGAAGAAGAAATAAAAAAATGGAGTTCAGCAAATAAAAAAACTTTTATTTTAAGATTAATGATTCACTTCCATGCGAGATCAACGATAACACTAAAAAACTATTTAAAGTATTTCAGTTTTCCTTTCTTAATCGTTAAAAAATTAAAGCAAACTTTATATGCCCTTCATTTAATATCATATGTTTCCAAAACAAATACAATTATCTTCCTGCAAATTCGGCAATTCGATTATTTATGGCTACTAGTCTGCATTGCTTTATAGCAACTGAAAACAAGGTTTTACTTTAGTTTGTGTCTCCTTATATTTATGCAAAGATCCTAACTCTATGTTAACTGTTGCAGTTTCAGGACGGTGTTTGATGAAAGTTCATTGAATCTGACATTCTTTGCTCTTTGCCTAATTACATTGGATTTAACAGTACTTTCCGCCTTTTTGGTTTCCAAAAAATTTTCCTTTGACTGCTTTCCAAGCTGCCTTGCCCCATCCTCTCAACTCTGAATCTACTTTTATGTCAAGACTTCCGTCTGCACTCAGTGACACTTTAAACTCAGTGTAGTCCTTATGGCGGTTATCATCCATTAAGGTTTTTCGAACTATCAGTGGTGGTTCCCAACCAGATCGTATGTGTCTGGTGGTAATCCGCCCACGTTCTAGCCACCCTTCCCAAAGAACGTTTTCTCTTTCGGCTGGATTAAAGGAATTAGCTTGGTTAGTATTGTATTCTTCCGAATCTTCACCCTTGTTGATGCCCAATCGACTTTCACTTTGATATGGATACAAATCCAGGTTCATATCGTTTTGTCTTCTTTTTGCCGAGATGTCTTGTCGTCCGCACACTTGATATTCTTTAGATGATTGTTTGGGAGCTTCTCTTTGTGCTTCAGCCAACTGCGACACCTGACGTAAATACCATTTGTGTTTCTCTATGGAGAAGTCGGGGTCCTTCTCATTCCAGGAGAGCGTGATCCAACGATTCTCATCAATGTTAATTCCAGCACTTTTAACCTGCCTCAAGAAGTTGAGGACGCTCTGCGAAGTTACTTGATCCTCTGGAATGGGATCTTTGTCATTACATACAATCAGGATAGCTTGGCTTTCTGAAAAACAAAAATTCAGAAATGCAATTTACTAATTAAACAGTTAAATGTTAGACTTGAAAACTGTAGCAAACTTGTTTTAAGGGATAAACATGCAGGGCTGCCTCAGAACTAAGCGGCGAAAAAACTCTGTCACCAGAAAGTGTACGGTTTTTTTAAAGTTAACACTTAGTACATTAACATAAGAGCTTTTTACTGAGCTTCATTTAGATACGGATGTTAGTATATACTAAGAATTGAAGGCTATAAATCAAGACATTTAGTGAATGCAAATAAAACTACACTCTTTGTTTTATAAGAACGTCAAATTTTTGGGCCGAGGCTGAATGTTCTTAAATATTTTCTGGGTTTCAGTCTTCGAATGTTCTTAAAAATAAAATGTTCAAAAATACAATATTAGTACTATTGCTTAAATATCATTTTCAAACTGGAACATGAAAACACTTTGTTGTGCTCATCATGCATTGCCCTTAGAATCCAGGGTTTTATAAAACTATGATTTGTTTGTTTCATTACTAGAATTTTTATAGTTCATTTTGCTAGTACTGTTTGTGAAACAGAATCGAGTCTTTGTTCAAACGATATAATTGTATATGCAAATTAATAAACATTAAACTACATTAGCAAAGTCGCAAATTATTTCTATGATCAGTCTAAATCTAGTTTTGTGCAATATCCAAAAATATGTTCTTCATCTCTCCTCAACCCCAGGTATATATTCTTAGTATCTTCTTAAATTCCGGGCAATTTTCAACCTGAAATATTTATAAGAAAAGGTTCATGTGTAGAAAGAAAAACGTGTTGCCACTGATGGGACTCAAGTCTAAGTTTCCTAGATTACTATTCGGAAGTGATGACCTCCTATTCGACATCGGAAGTTTTAGTGAACCCTTACTGCTTCTTTTACCTGCACTTGCTTGTATTTCCTCCAGTAAGTCCCTGTAAGAAGAAATATTCTCTGCCCCTTCTGAAATCTCCTTTTTATCAATTAGTAGAAATATGTAGCCAATTGTGTAGTTTTTAGTGAATCTGACAAGGGTTTTCGACATGTTTTCCGGAACTGTTCCTTTTATTGGTAGAATATTAGGTTTTAATTTCGATTGATGGGCTACTTCAAAGATAAAAGCGTGCGCCGTTTGGATAGAGTGTTCATCAGATACTTTACATTCAACTATTACCACATTCACCGGTGTTAATGGCACTTCCTCTTCTTCTTTCTTTTTTTCTCTCATTAATTTTTGCTGTACTTCTTGAGTGGCATAACCCATACCTTCTTGAGTGGCATAACCCATACCTTCTTGAGTGGCATAACCCATGCCAAAACTTTCCTTCGTATGCTCTTTTTGCCCGTCTTTAGTGAATGACCTTTCGTCGCCGCCACGTCGATAGGATCTGGTCGATTGTGGTATGTATGACTGTGGTGACTCTTTATGAGTTACATTTGTATTGGTATGTGTTGGCTGTGCTTGTGCAGAAGAAATTCTTGACTTGTTTCCTTGATAAATTAACTGTTGTTTCTTAGGGTATCCAGTGTTAGTTGGACAATCTTTAAACATTTCATCTGCAGATTGGCCGCTGATGGTTTTTGGCTTTTGTTTTATAGTTTGAAAACTTGAATCCTCCATAGGGCAGTTAGAATTGGCTTGGAGAGGGTCGGATATATCTTTACCATAGTTTTCACCTGTCATATTTGACTTTTGTTTTGCGGTTTTTTGGGGTAAATTTGTGAATTTGCTTTTTGATCCCTGTTCACGGGTCGCCTGTGAATGATTTGCTATCTCTTGAGGTGTCTGTGCCTCACCAAGTTCCTTCTCTCCCTCGTTTGTTTCTGGGGGTGTAGGTAATGGTCTTTGTTTAGGCACGAATACTTCGCCTTTATTACCAAGGAAGTGCAAAAGAGCCTCCTTGTGAATATGACGATGCTTTGTCTCCCAAGAAAAAATGAAGCTCTTTCGCCCGTCTAGATACTCGGTTGAAAACTGAGAGGAAATTTTCATTTTGGCCCATCGTGATAAAACTTGAGTGTTCTCTTCGCCCTTGTAATTGTCGTCTCCTCCTATCACGATTAGTACTCGATCATCTAAAGCAGAGTAGAGTAATAAATGTTAACGTTTGTAAATGGTATTTAGCAAATGATGGTTCAAATGAGTTAACTATTCTCTCCTCTAACTGGATATCAACACAAATAATCTTACACATACTTATACCAATGGAAAAACTTTAAGAACTTTAAAATGAGACATTTTAAATTGTGCTTTGATAAGGTTAAAATTATCACAATCTACAGAAACTCGGTGAAATGTATAAAACATGTAACAATTTTTTTTATTCCAGTTTTCCTTCCAACGGTCCAATCCAGTTTTCATCTGAAAAACTCGGGATGGGGGGAAGCGACTTGAAGGGTTTTCGATATAATTTTTCTAAGTTGATTAGAAGAGACTTAAAAACTTTGAAGAAAGTCAAAAATTACTTGTCGTTCGCAGTAAAGTCCGATAAATCTTGGCGTATCCAATTCCTGCCCTTTCTTCGTTTAACGATAACCTCGATTCGTTTGCATGAACAACAAAAACGGCGAAATCCATTTTCATCTCAGGTATTTTATCACAGGTTTCAGCCATCCTTGGAAGGGGAAAGTAATGTTCCTCGACGGCAAATTTCCATTCTGATTCGTTTTCGATGTCATTCAGAAGCGTTCGAATTGCATCAAACTTGTATGTTTTGTCACAATTGAACAAGTTAACATACAGCTTCCCTCTTTCTTTCATCTTTGCTTCTGAATTTGCTTTATTTTCTGCCATGTTAATCGCAGGATTTTTCGACCAAACAAACGCGGAAGACAAAATTCTGAAAAGTGAAAGAATTGATCCTTAGAAGGCTGTTCCGAAATGATGATGAAGTCATCAAACACTAGTTCTCGGAAATTTGCGTTACTTTCGAAGTATTAAAATCAGCTGACACTTTGGTCAAGGGGAAATTCCCATTTGCCAACAGCGGGTGTTATGTTGCAAAATATTTCCAGACCTATGAAACGTGCAAAATAAATTTTCACTGTCAATTATTTTTTTGACAAGGAACGGTTTATCAGAAAAATAAGAGCTTCTAATCTTGGTAAATTTTATTGTTTCATGTAATTAATACAGAGAGCAGAACTTCGAACTCCTGCTGGTTTCCGAGAAACTGCATTGTTCACTTGTGCTTACTAATATTTTTATTGTCAGTTCTGAGAAACAACGCGATTAGCTCGAAAACAAAAGTTAATTCGCATCGTGTGATTAGAAACAACCGTTTCCAGGAAACTCAATTGATAAACAAAGCCGTCGATTCTATAAATATCATATCGAAAGTGAAAGTTTAAAAGCCCAGGGTGATAAGCAACAACGTATTCCGGGAATTTCAATAAATTGTTTACGTAGTTCATCAAATACCAGTTCGAAAGTGAAATTTTAGTCGGCTATTGTGACTTGCAATAAATTATTCCGGGAAATTCCCTGAAAACTCACCAAACCGGTTTTAAAACTCGGTCTACTTTTTTCCGAATATTTATACCTTCAACTGGTCTATACCTCGTTCATTCTATTGCTGCAACGCAAAGTATACGCTTATAAAACCCTCAATACAATACTTTACAAAGATGGGGGTAAGTTTGTTGCTATATTTCATTGTGTATTGTAGTTGTTCCTCCGTTTTTATTTTATATTTGATTAGTTTTTTCATAGGATCATTGTATGTTTCCTGGTTTCATAAAATAAAACTGATTGACTCGAGTATACAAGACGAACATAGAGAAAATAGAATTTGCACAATTGCAATCACAAACAATTTGTTCTAGTGTAAATGTTTTTCATCCAATGAGCGGATGCGATTCAATTTAAGTTTATACAATCGTACGATATAAAAAATTCTAATAAGCGCATGCACTTCGGCAGGCGATAAATTGAAGCAAGCAACAAACCGTTAGTTCTTGAAATAGTGAAAATAAAAATTGAAATATTCCCAATTTGTTATCAACTACTACTGTTTAACTTTTTTATCCGCTATTTTATGAGGTAATCGCATAAAATCTCGACTAAACCACAAGTATGAACGAGTACACAAGGGTGTTCCACTGAATGGTTTTATTTGCACATTTTTCTGGTACAAAGTTAGATATTCTGTATTCTTTTCGGAAAAGGCCTCGTCGTTGCTAGACCTTTCGAAAAATAAACGCATATAGACGTGATACTGTTGTTAGCGAAGACGTACGCAAAAAAACGGTGCAATTGAAATGGCTTCGACCTCTACTTCCATGTTTTAAGGCGCTTAGCTGTTTTTGAATCTTGTCATGTGTTTGTATGTGTTATTGTTTTCGCGGCTGTTGGTAAAGTGAAAGTGATTCAATCAATGCAACTTGACGTAGTTTCGAAAAACTGGTGGTTGTAACAGTGATTGTAATAATGAGCTTGGCTCAGGTTAATTGGTGGTTTTTGATTGAAATAATTCTAACCTGAAAAATCTAACTGCCTTTTAGAACAAAGGTACGAAAACAGTAACACAAACCACGTACGTGAACAAGACAGAAGATGTTAAAAGAAAGGAAGAACAAAAAGAACGAATCCGCCTGGACGAGGAACGGCGACGGAAGGAAAATGCGGAGCGAGAGAGAATAACAAGAGAAAAGAGAGAAACTGAAGAAAGAGAGAGACAGCGGTTAGCAAATGAAAGAAGACACAGAGAACTAGAAGAGTTGGAACGTCGGCGACAGGAAGAAGAAAGAAAAGAAAGGGAGCGACAGAGGATTGAAAAACTCGAAGATAAAGCTGCAAAACAACGAAAGGAGCTTTTTGACTACAAATTTGGCGAGAAAATTAATATTGCAAGTTTTAACAGCTTAAATATTGACGATGTGACGAAGTTGAGAATTGGGGTGTTTGGTCCTACAGGGTCAGGGAAGAGTTGTTTTATCAACACGTGTGAACGGGCCGTCAGGTTGACGGAAAAAGGCCCTGCGCCGGAACAAAATGCTGGTGCAGAAGGAACTGTTGTGTTGGAGGATTATTTGGGTGGGGATCTCTTTTTTTACCTTGTTGATACAAGAGGTTTCTTCAATTACTGCAAAGATGAAAAGGACGAGTTCCAAGACATTCTGTTAGGCCGCATTAAGCCTGGAGATACAATTCGCCGCAATCCTGGTGACCCTGGTGTTGATATTTGCTCAGCTGAAGTACCATTCGGCGATAGGTTGCACTCAATCATTCTGGTTGTAAAAGCAAACGATCCTCGCCTTGAGGAAGGAGCTCTGGAGGCTTACCTTAATCCAGTGAGACAGTTACTAAGGCCTATTGGTAAGTTATTAATAACTTTCTCATCCTATTCGTTTTGTTGTGTTGTAATATCATGCCATCGTACGTTGAAAGACCACTATCATCACTACTACTACTGCTACTACTACTACTACTACTACTACTACTACTACTACTACTACTACTACTACTACTACTACTAC